>JAHWFP010010909.1:97466-128809 GCA_023313725.1 Lithobius niger | reverse complement strand
GTTGGTGCGATTAACTTGGCGAATGTTTAGCAATTTTGACTCGCCTGACGAGCTACAGTTATAACGATAAAGACAGGTTTCATTTTATAATGCTCTTCCCAATCTATTAAAAAAGATGTTCATTTTTTTTTAATATAAATTGTAAACCGCCTTAAAAAAAGTTCTTTTACTTACTTTATTGTTACACTCATCAGTTTCCACGTTTGGTAATAAATGTTTTATTTTTCTGTTTCAAATAAGGCAAATCAGTGAAAATTTATCATCATGCGCCAAAATCTTGGCTAAAATGGGAAGCAATCAACCCGAGGAGACGGTGCCCGCAAAAGAGAAGTTGAATAGCCAAGAAGCAGGTAACTGTTAGACCTTGGATAAAAATGAGTGCAGACAGGTTAAGGGTTTGAACGCCATTTGAATATTTATATTCAGCGTAACGATTAAAAGATCGAGAGAATCACGTGATATCAGTGGCGCCTACAGATTGCCATTTTTGCCATTGTTGCCATTTTTTTTTTTTGGAAGGGGGTGAAATTCCCACCACAAAAAAAATTACGACTGACTGGCCTATTGTTTGTATGACTGTTTTTTTGTAATGTGGTGAGCCCTAAAAAAAAGTTTTTACTAATGGCTGACCGATTGGCTGGGGGGGGGGGGGTGTTTTCCCAACGAATAGGCCAAGCCGGTCGTTAAAACGAGAAGGAGTATCATTGTCAATACCATCACCACAAAACGAACGATACAGCAGCGCTCGTTTGCAGCAAGCCTACAAATTTTAAATCCTAGTTAGCTTCAACCATTTTCAAATTCCAGTTTAGCTGCAATTTTTAAATAAAGTTCAACATTATTAAACTAAATAGCCACCACGGCATCACTAAATAAATAAATTATAATTGCTTGCAGGTCAACAGTGTATTATATCACGTATTCATATTTTCATGCTGATTAAACTTTCCCCCCCCCTTAAAATGGTATATTAACATGATTAATTAAAGGCCATGCTATGAAATATGCAACTTCTTCTAAAGTTGGAAGGGTGTGTGTGTGGGGGGGGGGGGGGGAAGAAGGAATTTTTAAAACATGGGGGATAACTCAACGTTTTTTTTTGGGTGGGGGACTCCTCATAGTCTTTGGGGGGGGGGGCACCCTTGCGTGATATTGCTGAAATCTAGCTGTACAGTTGGCTACAACGAGTGTGTCCATACCAGCATGAAAGTTACGTATTTATAAAACAACAAAGTTTACTCATCGTGAGTGCTGACAAATTACAATCCGCCACACCACTTAACTGTAACTCACATAAGTCGTGAACTTATATACTACCACACTAGATCCATGATTATATTAAGTGAAAGTCACGATGTGTATCAACGAGCTGATAGAACTCTTGATGGAACTCTTGATGGAACTCTTGGTGGAACTCTTGGTGGAACACTAAACTAATCAAAGGAACTGACTCAGAGATTACGTCTCCATTTTGTTCAGATTTAGTGCTGAACTTATGCACGAATTGTACTCATGTACCATTGGCAAGGGCTGCAGTTTGATGGAGTGAAATCATTTGTTGAACCCTACAAAATAAGTAACACTACTTAAGCTAAGCTAAATATGGGATGAATTTTGATTAACACTTCGCAACTGTTGCTAAACTGGTTGTTTAAAATTGGTGTGAGCAACGTAGTACAGCAAGGGAGTATTGTTACAACACGTACAAGAATTGGTACACGTACAGTTGGTGCTTTGTAGGCTTGTAATTTCTTGCCCTAGTGGCCTGTTCATTTTGTACAGGTTTAAGCTTACGGTCAAGTTAGTTTTTAATATAGAGCATATGATTTGTAGGTCCTTTTTAGCTCTCAATAAACAAACAAATAGATAATTCAGTCACCGACCTGTTAACGTGACACTGGACAAAGACTTTTATATACGGCATTGTTTAAGACCTGTGAATCGGAATCAGCGGTTTTTGATGCTGGTACAGCCAGTAGCAGGCGCAGCAATAAGATTGCATCAGGGGGTCGCAACTGTACTAGAAACAGTGCATTCCAAACCTTCGCAAGCAGCATTATTTCCGGCGCTTGGCCGAGGTCAATAACACCAACATGTCGCCAGACAACTTCCTGTTCTTGTCTGAATGAGATTCAAAGGAGGCCAATTCTACAATATACTTATTTACGTATTTTATTTACAAAATGTTACTAACCCCCTATAAAGAGCACTACAGCAATTTCAGGTTAAAACAAAAATTTTAAAATATAAGAAATATGGCGGCATGTGTTGCAGTCCGTTCTTGCATTTGCTCTCGCATGAATGAGAATCGTGAGATACACATCCCATAATTTATCATTTTTGTCGTAATTTTGTGACGAATGCAATGCGTATATTGAGCAGGTTACCGCAAATGTGAAAACACTGTACATCTTAAAGACGATGCAAACATCAATTCATAAAATCGAACAGCTATTGGAAAATTAGTTTTGCCTGTGTTAGGATACATTTTGCAAAGAGTATCACAGTTTAACTGTAGCTATGTTTGTTTTACCCTACTAGTCGGACTTGAGTTTCTCCAACATTTTGCACTCCATGACAATCATTATGGCGGCTGCCATCCCATAATCTCAAAGCAGAAGTATCACATTTGGCTGCTCTTTAAATAGTGAATCTGCTTTTCCGGTAAACGTAGTTTACCTTATATCGTCTATAGATTGCATGCCCTAGGGCACAACAAACAATCGGAACCAGTGACTTACATTAGGAGCTCTTCTCGTCAGATTCAACCAACGCGTTGACGTGAAGCCCCGGGATTGATCATGCATTTGTGATGAAACGGGTCGATACTGATGGTCTTTGTATATTTCACAAGGTCACCGAAGCATTCGTTTAGGTTATTTGACTAATTAAAAACTAAGAAGAGAAAAGAAACTGCAATAAAAAACTTAAGAAATACACTTCGAATCTGGAGTGAAGATAAGTCAGTTGATATCTAAACGAAAACAAAAAAAAAACCTGTTTCATCGTGTTTTATTCCCGGCCACATGATATCACATGAATTATTTTTGTTTTGCTTAGATTACCGCACTGGTCTTCACTGCAGTTCCTGGACAGTACGACGGTTATTTGTTAGCATACAAACTAACAATTTAAGGAGACCTGCTTCAGGCTATTTAGATTTTTTTTTTAATTTTATTTACAACAATGCTGTCACCTCGCTGTAAGTGCGGCCCTCAGTAGTACACGGCGGCCGATGTAGATAAGACTGCTGTGTGAGGTGTTGGCAAAGAAGGTGCTCGTCGGAGCAGAAATTATTAACATGGGAATCGTCATAGAGGAAAGGTTTGCAATAGTGTTAAAATGCAGCACGCAGAATGGGTATTTCAGAGCGAAATTTCAGGAAGTATAGGGTCGATACAGATCCACGTCCAGCTAAGAATCGTGATGAAGATGGCGTCGGCGTTCAAGGAGAAGATGGGAAAAGGGGAGACAAGCACGACACAGATAATGAAATAGGTGCGGTCCTGCAGTCAGTTCGGGAACTTTTCTCAATGGCGGTGAGTGGGGGAATGAAAGCGGATGATGAAAATGGAGAAGATGGTGATGAAGATAAAGGTACTGCTATGCGAAACTACGCCAAAAAAGGGACTCTGGTTAATGCCAACGTGACGAAATTCCTGGTGTTGATTTGTGATCGTGATGGGAAACCCTATCCAACGACCCAAGTCTATTTTCACATAGAGCAGATTGTTGGGCAAGGAGAAGTATTCACAGTATACTTACACCGTGCAGGAAATGCGTTTGAGATGATTTTGGAATCAGTGACTGCCAAGCGCAAATTAGCAGCAGAAAAATTAGTGATAAACAGTTTTCCAGTAGAAATATTTGATCTTCAGGAGCAACGACTCGAGGCGCGGCTGCACTGGCTCCCGCATGGGGTGAGTGCTCTGGATGTAAGTGACGCCATTAGCGAATTTGGATCCTTAGAATCACATGTTTTTTTAAAAGCTTGTTGTACGGGGGAAAGTGGTGTGCAACACGGGTGTACGTGGATCACCTTTAAGCTGGACAAGTTGAAAACGATAGAAAATGTACCCGACATTTTGATAGTCAAAGGAATTCTGGTGCTTGTTGCCATCACGAATCACGAGGCCTGGTGCCTTCGGTGCAGAATCCTTGGGCATTTCCGAAGCATCTGCGAGTTAGCGTTCTACTAAAATATCTCAATCGTGTATTAACGGCAGTAATGACTTCGGGCACGTTGTTCTCCGTGCTGAAGCTATGTCGGATGTGTTCAATGATCGATTTGCTAGCATATATGCTTTACCTTCTGGATCGCGTCCACATGAAGTGCAATTGTCCGAGAATTACGGTACGTTTACAGAGCAACCCTGGGAGTGGGCAGAACATATTGCTGCGTTATCCAGGTGCAAGGATAGTAGTGCTCCAGCAGGGATGAAGTGTCCTATAGAGACTTGCGAAACATGGCGCCTGATGCGGCCCAAGATGTTCTTGAGCTCTTCCAAGCTTTGCTTGATGGTGAACAGGGACCGGAATCGTGGCTATTTACTATTCTCATCCCGGTCCACAAGTCTGGGTGAGTCATATCTAACATTATGAACTACCGCCCTATTGCCTCAGGGAGGTCTATGAATGCATTTGAATAAAAGACTAGAATGGCATCTTGAGTACTATAACTGTTTGGCTTCTGTCCAGTTTGGGTACTGAGCCAACAGAAATGCTCAAGACACTGTCCTGTTCTTCATCTCCGGGATTTGGGAAGCCTGGGTTGATGGGTGTGTCGTGGTTGCTGTATTTTTAGATATAAAAGTGGCCTACCACACGGTGAGTGTGTAGTGGATTCGGGCCAGCATGGCTAAGATGGGGTTAGTAAGAAGAACCTTACTGACGCGATCGTAGCTCTCTTGGGGGAGCGGCGGTTCGTGACCAGAGTCAATGGATTCTAGTCTCGAGAGGCGAGATCAGCACGAGACCTTCCTCACGGAAGCTGCCTCAGCCCCACTTTACTTGCCATAGCGATTAATGAAGTTTTAGAGGAAATGCGCGTGGCAGCAACCATTGTGTGCTACGCCGATGATATTGCGATATGGTTTATAAGGCAAGATCTTGAGACTTGTGCTTCTCAAGCTGAGGTAGCTTTGGATAAGATCACAGTGCTACAGGGTGAAAGAGGGATTCAGTTGGCTCTGGCGAAGACCGAGCTTGTGGTTTTCACTCGCTCATTGATCAGACGTAGGGCCCCAGTAAAAAACAGAGTTGGGGCGAGACCACAACTCAAAAGTCAGCGGTGAAGTGATGTGGCCCAAGATGTTCTTGAGCTCTTCCAAGCTTTGCTTGGTGGTGAACAGGGGCCGGATCGTGGCTATTCACTATTGTCGTCCCTGTCCACAAGTCTGGGTCAGTCAGATCTATAATTATGAACTACTGCCCTATTGCCTCAAGGATTAAAAGACTAGAATGCATCTTGAGTACTATAACTGTTTGGCTTCTGTTCAGTTTGGGTACTGAGCCAGCAGAAATGCTCAAGACACTGTCCTGTCCTTCATCTCCGGGATTTGGGAAGCCTGGGTTCATTGGTGTGTCATAGTTACCATCTTTTTAGATATAAAAGCGACCTACGACACGGTGAGTGTGTAGTGGATTCGGGCCAGTATGGCTAAGATGGGGTTAGTAAAAACCTCACTGATGCGATCGTAGCTCTCTTATGGGAGTGGTGGTGGTGACCAGGGTCAATGGATTCTAGTCTTGAGAGGTGAGATCAGTACGAGACCTTCCTCACGGAAGCTGCCTCAGCCCCACTTTGTTTGCCATAGCGATTAATAAAGTTTTAGAGGAAATGTGCGTGGCAGCAAACATTGTGTGCTACGCCGATGATATTGCGATATGGTTTATAGGGCGATATTTTGAGACTTGTGCTACTCTGGCTGACGCAGCTTTGGATAAGATCACAGCGATGCTGGGTGAAAGAGTCCTTCAGTTGGCTCCGGTGAAGACCGAAGTTGTGGTTTTCACTCGCTCATTGATCAGACGTAGGGCCGTAGTAACAAATAGAGTTGGGGCGAAACCACAACTCAAAAGTCAGCGGTGAAGTACCTTGGAGTAGTTTTAGATAAGCGCTTAGAGTGGGAGGCTCATGTTAGAGCCTTAAAAGAAAAGCTCCAAGCCCGCTCCATAGTTCTTAGGAGGTTAGCGCAGAGCAGGTATCTGCGGCGTGGGTCACTGCTCTCTGTCTATAAATCTTTTGTTAGGACGTAGTTAGACTACAATTTACCGTTCTTTTGTCCAGTGCGCCAGCATTTTAGGTTCCTTTAAGCAGTGGTTAATGACTGTCTTTGTGTGATCTCGGGGTGCTTTTGACTCACCCCGGTGCAAGCTTTCTGGGTCAAGTGCAACGAGCCACCTTTGCACATCCGCTCTGAAGAGTTGTTGGTTTCCCTTTGTTTGTATAATCTTAGCAGAGGGTCTTCTGACCCTGCAGGAAGGGTTTTGAAGGACTACTGCAGTTGGGTCTGAGAGCGCGAGAGGCCCTCGGTGCTGCTGGGTGCGGATCATCTTTGCTGCAGCAACTCTCATTTTGTTACCCGCTTGATGTTGCCATTGCTCGTCCCATAAGTCCTTGGATCTGGTGTCCGAGGCATGCTAACGTCTTTGATTTAAGGAGTATGCTGTGTGATGTTTGTGATGCATCTTTTGTCGTTTGACGTGGAGTGGGGGCGTTGGGTGGCTCTCCCAGCTTTGAAGCTGTTTGTAAAACACAAGCTTAGGGCAGTTAGTTCCAGTACTATCTGTGAGTTAATCGCTATCTCCATTGCCCTGGAAATGGTTCTTGATCAGGTATTGCCCTCGGTGGCCATACTGACCAATTCCAAGACAGCACTGCATGCAATCAGGAGGTCCATATGCATTTTGGATCTGAGGGATCCTGTTATCTTTACGGTGTGTAGGAAGCTCTGGGCTGTTCAGCAGTCTTGTGGAGATGTTGTGCTGCGTTGGGTAAAGGCTCAAGTGGGTGTTCCAGGCAATGTCCTCACTAATGGGCTTGCTAAGGAAGTGTTGGGCTCTGTCCGTGTGAAGCAGCCAGTGGTTCACAAGTGGTTTCTTCGAGAGTGGGAGAGGGAGTAGGAAGGAGCTCCACTGGTCAGAGGTATTGTTTCAGCTTCAGCCAAGGTGCAGGCTGGACTGGGTTCTAGATTCTCTGCTTCTTTGGAAAGTGAAAGTGCAGTCCTGACTGCGTACTGGTCACTTTCTGCTCTCTTCACATCAGCATATGTTTGCTGGGTTGATTCTCAACTGTGCCACACGTGTAGTGTAGAGGAGTCTGTGGAGCACTTTCTTCTCTGCTACAGGACTCTAGCAGGGGAATGGAGGGTTATGGCTAAATAGAGTGCTGGTCACCCGACGCTCCAAGATTTGTTGTCTTTAGAGGGAGGGCAACACTTGGCCAGAAGACTCCTTCATGTTGCCAGGTTTTCGCGGGTCGCAAGAGTGCCACTTTGAGAGTGCATTTAAAGGGACTCCCTTTCGTGGTTACAGGTTTTTGAAATTGTTTGGGTTTTTTTGTGTTTTGGTTCAATTTCGTGGCTTTTGGGGTCAGTTCCAACGTGTGCTCCCCCCTCCTCGTCAGCTTGGGTTAATGCTTCACGTCTGGATGCCCAACACAGAGGTGGTTTTGTGCTTCTGTGGTCAGTGATATTATTGCTGCAGTATGCCAGCGCTTTTCAGTGGTGGAGTTGTTCAGGAGATAAGTTGTGAGTGAAGTGAAGTGAAGTGGTGTGATATGTATCGTGTAAGCGGTTTAGTTACAGTGCTTTTGAGTGCTTCAGAGAGTTTGGGTGACATACTTAGGGGTTGCCCCGCTGCAGCATAATTGTGGAAAGTATAGTGCAGTGTTGAATCGGAGGCCAATAGGCTCTTTCATGTAGTGATGTCGGTTCAATGATATATATGATGTAGGATAGTTTGTGTAGTAGGCATCGTGACCAGGGTCGAGTCCCTGAATAAACAAATTGAAATTGAATTGTACCAGGCGACCATGGGTCATGGCTAATACTAATAAATTGAAACTGAAATTGTACCGCTCTGAATAATAAACTGTTCTGTACGCTGAATCTGAGTTATTCACTCCATAGTATAGGTATCCACCCAAAATAAAAACTGGCATAATATTTGATAAAAAAATAAAGTCGGCCATTGAAAGTAGTGATATCATTCAACCAGGAAAAGGCCGCCAAGGTTAATCCTATTAGCCAAGTCAGTCGTACCGACTAATGGTTGGCAAGTTAAATGAAAACTGGAACATTGCTACTCGCGGTAGCACTCTTCAAATTTTCATTTAATGTTCAAAGTACTAAATGTCATTTTTTTTCTGGAGGAATGTTATGTCTATAAATTTTAACATTTATAATTAATTTTGTGTAGTCATGCACATGTAAAATTCTATAACAACAGAAACAATAACAATTAACATATAATCTCATCTGCTTGGCTGCAGCAAATACCATGTGTCTAGAATAACCAGCAAGCGTGGTGTATAACCAAGATCTACTTCTTTAAAAAAAATTACATTTTTCCTCCTTAATTAGACCCTGTGCTCACAATCTGCATTTTGGTTCCTACTCTTCTTTGTCTCCTGCAAAATTGTCACTCTCATCGTCGTGGAGCAGATAATCCAGTTTAGATTCGTGCTCCGTAAAAAATGGCCTGCTTAGAGCTGACTAGCACCGGAAGGTGGTAATCTGCACAAGACTAGCGGTAGACCCTATAAAACGACATAATAGCACCATGTCTACAGTTTGTTCCACATTATGTTTGAAGGAAACTGACTGTATGAAGCCACGTTTCCTTCCACTACGGGTGCAGAAGACACGTAAATATCCCACCGGTAGACTCTAGCAGTCACTGTGTAGAGTCTACAAGTTTGATACCCACATGTTTTTGCACTTGTTGTGGAAGAAACCGTGGCATTATACCGTCACTTTCCTGCCAACTTTCGGTTCTCGTCTGAATGAGATTCGCGAGAGGCTAATCCTTTTATTTATTTATTTATTTATTTTATTTACAAAATTATTGGCATCCCCTATAAAGAGCATCACAGCAATTTCAGATTAAAACAACAATTTAAAAATATAAGAAATGTGCTGGCACCTGTTGCACTCCGTTCTCGCCTTTGCTCTTGCCTGAATAAGATTCGTGAGATACACATCTCATAATTCATAGTTTCTATCGTAATTGTGCGACGAACGCAATGCATATATTGAGCAGGTTGCCACAAATGTGAAAACACTGTACATCTTAAAGACTATGCAAACAACAATTTATAAAATCGAACAGCTATTGAAAAATTAGCTCAAACTTTTGCCTGTGCTAGGATACATTTTGGCAAAGAGTATCACAGTTTAACTATAGCTATGCGTGTTTTACCCTACTCGTCGGACATTTCCAACATTTCCATTGTCGGAGTTTTTCCAACATTTTGCACCACATGACAGTCATTATGGCGGCTGTCATCACATGATCTCAAAACGGAAGTATCACATTTGGCTGCAATTTAAATCGTGAATCTGCTGGTCCGGTTAACACAGTATACAATATATCGTCCTAGATTGCATGCCCTAGGCAGCAACAAACAATCGGAACCAGTGACCTACAATCAGGAGCTCCTTGTTCCATTGGCGTAACGGAAGGAAAGTTGATCCAGTCGATCCTCCCATGCCCAAATTCCTCTTCTTCTTAACGATCTTTTCAAGGAGTGCTAAATCGGTCCATAACCCTCGTTTATTGTTCAGGTGTGAGCTCCGCCTTCAAGGCAGCGGGCAAGACTGACATTCTCGACGACTTTCACATCTCCTCCCTCATCATATCCTTCAAAGTCCAACGACCAAAGGTCCGTCCAGACTGGCACCTCTCCATCATCCTGGATCCCCTAATAAATGCGCTTTTTTAACCTCTCGCAAACAGCAACATCTACCGCCTCACCTAAGACAGTATTCTTGACGACCCTCGCAGCCAGCCAACATTGCGGCTAAGTACAGGCCTTGTCCATCGATCCAGCTTTCTGCTTCTTTTTTTCGTGACTTCACGGCAGTTTCCTTAACGCTCAGGTGATCCCTTTCGAGTAAAGACTCAACTGCCTAGTGAACCGTCCAAGCCAATTATTATCCCTGCTCTCTAAAATATAATTGGCGATGAACCTGAACGTCTCCTCTGGCCAGTATGTACCCTGCATTTCTACATCGAGAGAACAGAAAAACAACGAATTCTGCAAAGGACGAAATCTTCTTTTTCTTCCCTTCAAAAGAGACTTTGCCAAAATTCGCTAGGATGATCGACACTTGGCTCAAGTCGATCATTGTGAACGTCTACGAAGCTTCGAGCATCGACTATACCGACTCCAATATTAGGGTTCCAAGCGCATGAATTGAATCCCATCTCGACATCATGGGCTTTCTACAACATCATCCCGGTTCCTGAGATCCTTGCTGCAGTGTCATGGCGAAGTTCATCAGTCATCACATCGCACTATTTCAGAGAAATGACCACACAAGCCAATGGACTGCACCGTCTGGGACCCTGTGCTGCTGCCAGACGTGTCTTTCACCCCCTTAAGCATTAAGCAGACATGGCAAATATTGTGCTCTTTCCGTCCAATAAAAATGAAGACTGCCAAACCTTAAGTCCATCAGCTTTTCTTCCGGTTTCAACTGCTTCTAGTCTGTGTGAAGTCTGTAACTTTTGAGGGGATCCAGCTCGTAACCCTATGGGTGCCTGTCAGACGGTGCCCACCACCAGTTTTGACGAGATCTACTATAAATGCTAAAATTTACTGGTAACTTATATTTTCCAACGGCACATAGAAAGTAACAAATTCCGGCTGCCACCGGCTAATTTTTGTTTCTATTGCGTACCGAAATATACATTTCCTATACCCTGCCTACCTCCCTCTTGAAGCAGAAGTTTCAGCACTTTTAGCAGATAAGATTAAGTGACAGCTAGTATCGTGCACAATTAAAACCACACTACGTTTCGGGAGGACAAAAACCTCCCGTCTTCAGGTAAAAATAAACACTAAAACATTTTAAAAATTCATGGCAGTATCTGCCGAGTCACCAAGTCTATAAAAACAAACCATTTAGGCATGGTTAAGGCCTAAAACTTTAAACCACTCTAATTCCGGGCGCCTATCTAGTAACATGGTGTATCAATTGTTATGTTAAATATTTTTAAAATTTTAAAGTTTCAGGCCTTGACCATCCCTGAATGGTTTGTTTTTATAGACTTGGTGACTCGGCAGATACTGCGATGAATTTTAAAAATGTGTTAGTGTTGATGTTGATGTTGTCCTCCCGAAACGTAGTGAGGTTTTAATTGTGCACGATGCTGGCTGTCACTTAATCTTACCTCCCTCTTGAGTCACCACCATAAAAGATATATAAAAAGGAATAAAAGATGACAACCGGTCACGCCTCGGCTCTTTTATAGGAGGTGTGCACATACGCATGCTCACTAGGGTTACCGAGCTGGCCGACTCTAAACGGCTTAAATTAACTGACATCAGACATTAATTTATTTATCAGAATTCATTAATGATAAGTGAGGGAAATTAATCAGACATTTGTGTAGAACTAAAGCTTACACACATAAAACGAAAGCTAAAAGCTTGCCCACTCTTTTCAGTAATTGGTTGCAGACCATTAACTAGCAAATTCATCATGCACTATAATAAAGAGGGCGAGGGACCGACAATATTTGTAACAATAAGTCTGTAACAATCAGTAACAAACGGAATATTGCTTTAATAATGCTAGCTCTTAGAGCCGACTTGAAGTGCTTCAAAGTTGGTTGTGTAACAATCACTGCATGCGCGATCGTTGTTGGGTTTATTGCGCTTTGCATCAGAACGGAGAAACGGGCAATTGAGCGTCCTCCATTGAAAAAAGACATTTACTTCCATAACAAAACAAATCAGCAGGGGTTCAAATGGAGGGGGAGCACGGATGGGGATATTCACACCACACAATAGGGTATTACGGGGCGGGGGCCAGGGGGTGCGGGATGGGAAAGGGGTTACCGGGGCGGGTGGGCATGGGTGAAATCAGACCATACAATGGCAGAATGTGGGCGGTAGGCCGCAGGGGAGTGAGGAGGCAGGGAGAAGGCGGCGACCTTGTCATTCCATACTGCCCACTACAGTATTTCTCTCAGGTATGCAGGAACCGGCTAGACCGGCGTATGTTACGCCAGGGGTACACCTAGTTTACAGATAAATTCGCCTAGCAGTATACTATACCTTCACGGCCCAGGTTCCGTATGCTACTGTCCTTTTTTTACTCCTATAACTATGATGTTTCATTTTCTTTTGTAGGTGATTCCCCGGTAAGTGATTCCACCTTAGTGGTTGACCACTCCATCTTGAAAATCGTATGCGACAAGCTTACAAACGACTGGACGAGTCTTGCAAATGAAATGGGAATAAGCCCGGCAACAGTGAGAAGAATACAATTGGATCAACATAGTCTGGGAATAAGGGAAATGGCGGTCAGGTCGTTGGAAATCTGGAAGGAGAGAGCAGGAGAGCAAGCGACAAAGGAAAATCTCATCAAATTTCTCGGCAAAATAAGAAGAAAAGATATCATAATGGAAATGTAAGACTTTACCGCTTTGTAGATGCTATAACATTTTTGTGCTATTCACGTAAAGAAATTGTACAAATACACATTCAAAGAAAAAACAGCACATTGTGACATCCAAAAATAAGGCGACAATAATCAGCATTCAGTTGAAGTAGGTCACGTAGGATATCGTGGCAGTAGACTATAGGGTGCTGTAGTGAAGCAGAGAACGGAGAGACTTCTTTAGCTTAATTCTGTATATAAACGTATGCAATGTAGTGCAAAAAAAATATTCTAGTTAGCTTACTGCTGTTCTGTTTTGGTGGATCCAGAAGGTTTAGGGATAATCCATTATTTATATAAATGGGAAGTGAAAAATGGAAACTTCAGAATGGAAGAATGGGCATTGATCGGTTATTCATACCCCTCCCACCACACATTAGGCAGCCCTGTCTTTGAAGGTTGTTGGTGAATGTTTCTAAGTGCACTACAACATGCAGAAACTACGTCTTAGTTCTTATGTCTGTTCCCACCCCATTAAACTTTGGCTGCCTGTTAGTGACCCACGGCCCTTGCCTGACCTGTTGATATTGCAACAAATTGTTTTATTTAATTTTTTTATTTATTCAGTTTTAAATGGTGACAATTCCCATTTTGGGGATGCTTTTGTTTTTAGTACTTATCATAACCATAATTTGTTTTACATAACGATGCTTTTTAAACCATCTCATTTGTGCATCTGCTTTTATTTTTACTTGGTCCGATCCTCCACGTCCCGTGTCCAACACGTTTGGCGATGCCATCGGGGGCCTTAGAGTCCCTGACAGGTCTAACCTTGGTGGTAAGGCATTCGTGTCCCAATACCTTATCCCCTCACCTTCCCTTGGCCAATCTGTATCATTATTTGTGATGGTCTTCTGTTTTTTAATTGAGGCTGGCTGTTAGTGATCCTAGGGTCCTTGCCAGACCAGTTGCTATCGTGACAAATTATTATTATTATAATATGTAAAATTGACCATCAATGATGCTAACAGTTTCGCTGTAGATATTTCACTGGCCTTTACTATACATTGTTTTAGTGACATAGAAAGGAACCCTAGAATTTAATAAGTGGTATTCGTCAATACCAACCAGGATCACAAGTAAAATGATGCAATCGTGCTAAACATAAGTTGGTTGACTATCATTGAATGGTGAGAAAACAACTGCGCTGAAAATTACGGCCTTCCAAAATTTTTCAACTGAGGGACACACTTGTTTGCCTTTGCTGTCTTCTCAACTTATAACAAACTGCTGATTGTCTTCACTTCAACTATAAGCTTTTAAACATATTGAGCTTGGATTAACCAGGATCATCTGCCACAGAAATAGAATTAAAAAAAAACCGACAAATCACTTTGGTTGGTTGCAAACAACAAACGAATACCCTGACACTCAACTGCTTCAAGCCACTCTTTATCTACCGCTTCCGTGAGATCAGCACCTTCCAACAACGGAAAAAATAATAACCCACCAACGAAATTACAAAATCTAGTTCTGATATCCAAAATCGCAGACCTGATATCTTCTCACGGTGCTGATATCTTCTCGTGGATTTTCACACCTCGAAAATTTACTTGTAAAATATTATAGTAAGAAAAGGCGTACAGCACATTTTAATCACAAACTGAGTTTGTAAAAATCATCGAGCACTGAAATTCATTACAATGTTGGAACCAGAATTGAAATTCAGTGTAGCGCCTTGAAAAACTTTCTTCAGCTTGGTAGTGTTTGTTGCATTGCTTTGCATAATATCGGAAGCTGTAATTTGAAGTTTACTGATAAAAATCGACCATTAGGCTTACCTAATCCGATATACAATACTTTTGATGTCCTGTGTGGAACCGTTTTCAACTTCACTGCTATCACTGTCTGACAAACCGAACTATTCTTTTAAGTTAATAATGCTCTCCGTTTTGTTTAATACAAAGCTCGCTGGCGATTAGCTGTTGCCTGACGGTGCAAGTTGTCATTTCCCTTGTTCTTCGAAGGAACATTTCGGAATCAAGCAACAATCGCCAAACACGTGCTTAACAATGGCGGTCGGGCTGACATCACGAGACCGGTAGATAAAAATGTTATCACCTGCTTCCCTCGTGCTGATGCCAACAACGGCTCGACGCTGCGCGTCTCGACATTGTTAGATATCAGCACCTCCGAAGCAGACGATAAGTACGTTACGTCTTTTAGGCGACACTTCGGAAGCTCTAAAATGTCTTTCTGAGGACCTGCTATTGAAAGCAAACCAATCCTATGCACTGCAAAGAGGGCAACCGAACAGAATATGCTCAACCCACTCTCTTAGCTGGGAAGGGACACCTTCCTTTGGCGACTAAGTATAAATCCTTGAACCGGTTCAATTTTGAACCTTACGTTTCAAAAACATAAATAGGTCCAGGAGGTGGAGAGGCAAAGTTCTGTACAAATTAGGTAAAATTTGGTACAAGTTTTGCCTAATTTGTGCAAAAGTTTTACAAATTAGGTAAAACTCGTTCATACGTTTATTTTACCTATAGATTAATTTTTTCTTTATCTATTTTCAGTAATAAAGCCACCCGAGTCTAAAGTACAAGAACCCTTTTCAAACACGCTGGCAAAATTCCGAAGAATAATAATATTAAAACTGGTTGTTTTACAACATTTACTTGAATTTAATGCTATTAAAGTGAAAATTCCAGCTTTCAGAGCAATTGTACAATGCACAGCGAACAAAAAAATAATTGTAACATCGAAAGTATTTGCCTACAATAAAATAATAAAAAACACAACCCTATTTTTTTCGTTTGAATTAAACACACTAAATAATTAAAAAATATTTCCTGGGAAGAACTCTTCCTCTGTGGTTCCTTTGTGGATGAAAATACCATGTATTTTCGATGAAATGTAAACAAAACGTTTTTTTTAAATTATTGGACACACATAGTAGGTTCCATATCTTTTTTTAACTTTTTTTTTTACTTTAACAAGAGCAGGTTAGGTTAAATCTTAACTAATTGTTGTATCATGTTTTGCAGAGCTCACTGAATGTTGAAAACTGAGAGTCTAACCACTCGGGTTAAAAAAAAAATGCAGAAATCAAATCATTCGCAATGTCTTCTTTACAAATCAGACACGCACAACTTCTAAGTCAATGTACAAATTCTAAATCTTGTTACACTGGTGGCTCTTTTCTGTCCTAAGTGAACATCCACAAGCTGAGGCCCGTGGTTAAAAAAAAAAATGGGTTTAAAGGGTTTAACGAGCGTTAACCACTCCTGGTCATCTGCCCGAAACCCTAAGGCCCTAGGCTGAGTCCCGTGGTGAATGTGGTGCAACAATGCTTTTGTTGAAAACTGCGAGACAACATGCACTTTTTAAATCGTGAAGTTTCAACGAAACATTAAGAAATTAGTATTAAAAAACGCTAAAGCGTATAAAATACGGATGTAAGCCTTAAAAAAGCTTAAAGCCCTAAAGGAACAGATATTAGAAAAAGACATGTAAGCCATCAGCGTCGCACTAATACGTGTAAAAGCATCTCCAGCGACCCAAAAAAACAAGCTTTTTTTTAAGGCTTACATCCGTATTTCATACGCTTTAGCGTTTTTTAATACTAATATCCATTATATTTTCTCTTCTTTTAGCAAGAATAACACAGAAAAGAATACTGTAATCACCTTAAAATAACTGTTATAATAGATCCTTTTTAATACTCAATTTTAAGAACTATAAAAATTGAAAATCGGTTCTTTGGTTCGACCTCTACGTAAGGGCAAAACTTCCCCAAGAAGAACAACCACAATAATTGTAGTCACATTAAAATAGCGTTCAAAAGGCCATAGACCTTCTTCATACCTATGTTTTAAGCTGTAAAACTTGAGCAACGGTTCGCTGGCTCGATTTTCAAGTGTAGTACAGCTGTTACGGGCCAGAATTTGGGATAATTATGAACATCGAGCTAAAAGCTATGAAATTTGATACACAAGTCATTTCTTAGCTAATAAATCGAGCCAGCTATGGAATCTCTCTAGATACCCTCTAAGGCCCTTTCTGTCCCCCTACCACACTAACCTGTAGCCTACTACTATGAATTTTGGTACACCAATCACCCCTAGTAGTAGAAATTGAACCAGCCATGGATCCCCATAAAAATACCACCAAAGCTTCCCCCAGCATCGCCCCTCCTGTGCACCCCATGAAATATTAATGACCAACAAATTTTGCTGATCGTGCTAAAACGTGAATTGGTACACATACACAAGTCATTCTTAGCAGTACAAATCGAACTAGAATTTGTTGATCAACAACCTCATGGAGAGGACACAGGGAAGCACTGGGGGTGGGTGTTTCTCATGGGGTTCCATACGTATTTCGATTTCCACTGCTACAATGTAGGTTTTTAGTACGTTCATCAAGAATTTGTTGGTCATTGAAGCTTCATGGGGTGCACAGGAGGGGAGGGGATGCTGGAGGAAGCTTTGGTGGTATTTCATGGGGATCCGTGGCTGGTTCAATTCCTACTACTAGAAATGATTGGTGTACCAAAATGCATGCTTTCAGTACGTTCAACAAGAATTTTTCGGGTATCAACCTCATGGAGTGGGAATAGGGGGGAGGGGGGATGAAGCACTGAGGGGCCTTGGAGGATTCGCAGAAGTTCCATAGCTAGTTTGATTTCTACTGCTAACAATGACTACTTTACCAAATTTCATTGTTTTAGTACTATCTGCAAGAAATTGTTGGTCAGGTCTCAAGGAGGGAACACGGGGGAGGGGAGGGGGACCGTTGTGGTGCCTTGTAGATTATCTCGAGGGGGTTCCATAGATAGTTCAATTTGTACTATACGAATAACTTGTGTACCACAATTCAAGCATTTAGTCAGATCTGCAATCATTTGTTGGTCAAGCATCAGACAGGGGGCAAAGGGGAGCGCTAGGGGGCCCCTTGGGATATTTCGTGGGGGTTCCATGCTTGGTTTGATTTGTAATGCTAAAAATGACTTGTGTGCCAAGTTTCATGCTTTTAGCTCGATCTGCAAGAATTTGTTGATCAAATCTCAACTCAATGAGGGGGACACAGGAGGAAGCTGGGGGCCGTTTGGGAGTTCCATGGCTTGTTCGACTTCTACTGCTAAGAATGACTTGTGTATCTAATTTCAAGCTTTTAGCAACAATTTGCGTGTCAAACCTCAGTGAGGAGGCACAGGGGGGCGCAGGGGCCCCTTTGGGGGTATTTCATGGGGGTTCCATGGCTGACTCGATTTATGCTGCTAAGAATGACTTGTGCACCAAATGTCATGTTTTTAGCTTGATCTGTAAGAATTTGTTGCCCAAGCCCTTGGGAGAAGGCCCCAGGGGGGAAGGAGGGTGCTGGGGAGGCGGGAAGGCGCTGAAGGCACTTGTAGGTATTTCATGGGGTCCATGGCTGGTTAGATTTTTACTGTTAAGAAAGACTTGTGTACGAAATTTCATGTTTTTAGCTCGATTTGCAAGAATTTGTTACTCCACTTAATCATTTCTGCCCAGTGCTCTGCAATAATAATTGCTCTGCCGAAGAGAATACTGCGTTTACATCAAAATCGTGCCCAAAGAGCCCTGGTCGGTGTTAATACCTACATTTTAAGCTATACAAATTGAAAATCGGTTCATTGGGTCGATCACTACGTGAGAGCAAAAGTTCTAGCCCATTTCGCTTTCCGTGTCAAGAATATTGTAGTTAGCTTAAAATAGCCTACGAAATGCCCTAGGCTTTGTCCATACCTACGTTTTAAGCTATAGAACGTGAAAATCGGTTCAGTGGTTCGATCTCCCGGTGTGGACAAAGAATCGAAAGAACAACATTAATGTTTCTGCCCAGTGCTCTACAATAATAATTGCTCTGCCTACTAGAATACTGCAGTCACATCAAAATCATGTTCGAAAGGCCCTGGTCGGTGCTAATACCTACATTTTAAGTCATAGAAATTGAAAATCGGTTCATTGGTTCAATCTCTAGATGAGAGCAAAGTTTATAGCCCATTTGGCTTTCCGTGTCAAGAATATTGTAGTTACATTAAAATAGCCTGCGAAAGGCTCTAGGTCTTGTTCATGCCTACATTTTAAGTTATAAAACTTGAAAAATCGGTTCAGGCATTCGCTCTCCAGGTGAGGGCAAAGAGTCCCAACAACAAGAGCAACAACAACAACAACAACAACAACAACAACAACAACAACAACAACAAGAAATGGCCATGCTGTGGACGCCGAACGGGTTGATTGTTGTCATTAAAATTTGTAATGCGGTGAAATAGTTACCACACGACCCCAAATACCAAATTTCCTTGGTCTATGTCAATTCTGGGCGAAACTATAGGAGTTCAAAGTTTGATGTTTAACATGGAAGTTCATGCTGAGGCTTACATAAGGACTGCTACAGCGGTCCTATATATCTTTGTAGCTGTTGTAGTGCTACTGCTCTACTTGACTGTGGTTTCGTATTTTTATTCGTATTTATACACTACAAAGATAAGCAATTCTTCGCCAACTATCTGTATCCAAAAATGAAGCTATGTTGATAGCCATATAATAGGCTATACGATTAGTGCGGGCAGTCGTACCGGTAAATAATTTTTTTTTCTAGATTTTTATGCACCCTATCCTCGTTCTTGGAAGGCACATTCCCTCCCGTTAATTGTTCCACTGCTAGTCAATAACATGTACTTTTGAATAATACTACAGCTAGCCTACTACTAGCTAAATTTCCTTCACTGGCTCATCGGCAGAGGCGAATTTATATTGATATTCATGTATCTATATTGGCAGAGACGGATTTATATTGATATTCATGTATCTATATTGGCAGAGGCGGATTTATATTGATATTCATGTATCTATATTGGCAGAGACGGATTTCCACCCATTTTGGACTGGGCTACCATTAGTGCGGGTATATTGCAGCTAGCCCACTACTAGGCTACGCTGGGTGCAGCCTGTGCGTAGCTATCAACTTTACTTGTGCAGCGCATTATAACTAATATCGGCTTGATTCCGAAGTACCCCATCACCGTTCAGGCAGCGAAAACTCAACGACGAACAGCCCCTACAGCGCATTGTTGTTGGAAATAAGAAATTGCCTTATCACAGTATTGTAACAGCAGAACTCTTTGGAACGTTATCTAAGCAGACATTGTTTATGAATTGTTGCTCGATTCCGACTACCCCATCACCGTTCATGCAACGAAAACCCAACGACGAATACCCCCCTTCAAACAACTTCTCTTACAAATTTCTGAGAGATGTTTTACAATAGATCTTTTGGGATGGCGGGATAGACATTGTTTAACGGCCAATGACATTGCCGTGGGTGGTTGCCCGAGTCGAGACGGTGTATTTTGCGTGTATTTTGCGTGTATGTTGGCTTAGTGCTTAGGTAGGTTAAGTAGCTTAGGTGTGAGGGGGATGGTTTTTGTAGACCACTATTGCTCAATAAATTTAAATCTAAACATTGCCAAAGAATATGCTGTTCAATTATTGTTATCGCGAGTGGTATATTCAGTCGGTTAAAGCCCTGAACCTTGGGCCATTCGGAAACAATCGCCCGCGGGCGTTGCACACTCTTGTGCGTTGTTTCCGAATGGCCCACGGTTTTCGGGTATTAGGCTCCGCGGGCTACTTTTTTCTGAATGGCCCAAGGTTGCTAGGGCTGCCGCGTTCCCTGCATTCCAGAGATACAATGATGAGGACGAATTTACTTGGTTTCTAACTGCAGGTTCGTGTTTAACGGAAGCAAAAAAAAAAAATCCATTACTGTATATTCAAACGACAACATTTTCAAAATTCATCTGAACTCAAGCCCATTTGTGGTCACAGAAGTGAGCATGAGCAGTGGCAGAGCTCAGCTTAGTTACCGAAAGAAATAGCTGTAATAAAAGTTTATCTTTGCAAGTCTTATGACAAACAGTGGGGCTCAGAGTAGTGTGAGAAATTGAAAACGTTCGGAGCAGTTATGAGATCAACTCTCAACATAATCTCGTCCCCTGCAATGGTAAGTGGTTTCCCAACGAGGAAAGGATCCTCCCTTTATAAGCCTACAGCTCGTTCTGGTGGTCAACAAAATGCTCCAACACCCGGGACGTCGGTAAGGCCAAAAGTTGAAAAGGTGTAAACCAGAAATTTGCCGAATTATTAAAGTGTCTAGGAAATCTTTGCTGTTTTAAAGATTTTTGTCCTAGGCAAAAAATACACAGGAAAAAAGTTACGCTAACAATTAAAATAAATTCATAATCGTACATTCAACTGAGTGGTGTAAATAAATTTTTTTCGGGGGGGGGAGGAGTTCTACACCACCTCCTCCTCCAGCCCTCACCTCCTGCGCCCATCCCCCTCCCCCCGCCTTTATGCACCTTAGTAGAAAACGTACAGGCCTATATTGTACGATTATTTATCTTTCGTTACGAACGTTCAGTATGGATTCAAAAAAAAATTTTTTAACCAAATAGCGAATAAATATATTTTTTTAACAATTTTTATGAACCTCGGCTCATTTTTTTTGTGTGTGTGGGGGGGGGGGGGAAGGGTGTACCCTCCTGCCCCCTTACGGACGGTCTGAGAACCGAAGAAAAGAAGGGCACCCGCGCACTGAGCGACCAGGTCGCGTAGCCAAGTCGGTTTTTCATTGATAATTCTTGATCACGTGGTGAAAAATGAATACGGAGCAAGTATGGTCGCCCTGTGGCCTCCAACACGCCGTCCGGGATCCCAGTGGCTGCGTCGACAGGCTGGCCGCTGCGGCCAAGTGCGCGTTGCTGCATACACCGTATAAGCATATACTCGTTGGCCGTAGCGACCTGGCCGCGCGGCTTGGTAGCTGTGTACGCGCGGCCCCGAAGCTGAACGAACTGTGTGCAAGGGAAGCTCTCTGCGGTACAGTAACAACTTGTAGAGCTAAAGATGAATGTAATGATACAGAACGCTTAAGGAGTAAATATTAGTTGTTGGTATGCGGGAAGGACAGTCAAAAACAAATATTACGCTGTTGGGCTATTTGTTGGAATCCAAATCATCCAAGTTTTAATATTTTTGGGTTTCGAAATTAAAGGGTACTTCCTGCTCCAAAAAGCCCGGGCCGGTTCAGAAGTGCTGCAAGGGTGACTGTACGCCGGAAATACATGAAAGTATGAAAACCGTAAAATAAAAATAAAAGAATCGAAGTCGCACAACCATTACACTGCACTTAATGATAAGAAGACTATACGCGTCTCCAGCGCCTGACGTCTTTTTTTTTGTTCTTCTTTCAATATAAAAAATATACCAAAACCCTGTCGCTCGCCGTAAGCAGTATTTGACTGATAAATTTTCGCAAAACAAATAAGCACAAAAAAACACATTTCAAAACCAACGACGTGCTAATTTCGTTACTTTAATCTTAAAGGCTCTTTTTGGTTCTTCATTGTCCGAGAAGAGTTTTCTATTTCCAGTTATCATTCTTCCAAGTCCATATTACTCTGCTCTCCAACACCCCCCCCCCCCTCCCTCCCTTCTGCATTCCTCTTCCCATTACAAAACTATTTCAGGACAAAACAGAATTAAGTTGAAATTATTACTCCAGGCGTTAGCAGTGTTGCCAGATACCCAGACATATCTGGATTTCTCCAGACTTTTTGACAGTGTCCCAGACATCCAGACTTTTGCTTAAAATAGCCTAAAATCTTCAGACTTTTAACTGATCGTCAATTATTTGTATGTATGAAGAATGTTGGTTTGGATATTGCTAACTATTGTGTACGCCAGTGACGTTTTTTTTTTTTGCATCTGCGCTGACTGCGCTGCTTGTAAGTGTAGGGGGTCTGTGATTAGCGGGGCCACGGCACGGCAGAATCGGACATTCTTCTGCTACTTACAATAACGCTACGCGACATTAGCGATGCCAATACCAGATGTCGCTTTTAAACATTTCTTTTAAAGTTAAAAAACGAAAGATTTTTATTTATTTGGTTTCCCACAAAAAAAGTCCGTCTTCAAGGTCAAAATTTAATGCTTTATACCATCAAAATTGTGAAATTAGCGTATTTGTGAGAATCTCCAGAGTTTTGGATGAAATCCAGACTTTTTAGAGTTGTTTTCCCAGACAAACCGTACTTCATATCTGGCAACACTGGGCGTTAGACTCTTTCTATTGTTTACTAATAACTATTTCTGTATTAAATGCACAGGTTTTTAAGTGGGATGTAGGGGTCGGCGGGGAATGGGGGGGAGAGGGGTGGGGGGGGGGTTGAAATATAAAGACTAATATTGTTTTCAATGATCAAGCGATATCCAATATCAATTTAATGGGTTTTTTTTTAAATCAATATTTGTGGCAGATTCAAACATTTCATTTTTGAGGCGGGGGAGGTAGCTTGATAGGGTGGGAACTGCAGCTGTGCCTTTTGTTACGCCGACCTTGGATTGCTCACAACTTTACTGTTCGTTTTGTGTAGTTTTATTTATTTATTTCATAATCGAGTTTCTAATATGAGTTAAGGTAATATTTTGACGTTTGGACTTTCTTTTTAGGTTCATTCTGTTTGTAACAACATCTTATAGTTTTGATTATTATTAAAAAACGTTTCAGCGTATAAAATACGGATGTAAGCCTTAAAAAAACGTAAAGCCCTAAAGTAACAGATATTAGAAATAGACATGTAAGCCATCAGCGTCGCACTTATACGTGTAAAAGAATCTCCAGCGACCCAAAAAACAAGCTGGAGCTTTTTTTACACGTATTAGTGCGACGCTGATGGCTTACATGTCTTTTTCTAATATCTGTTACTTTAGGGCTTTAAGTTTTATAAGGCTTACATCCGTATTTTATACGCTGAAGTATTTTTTAATACTAATATCATTATTTTTTTCTTGTGTCAGCAAGAATAACACAGAAAGAATACTGTAATCACCATAAAACAACTGTTATACCAGAGCCTTTTTAATACTCAATTGTAAGAGCTATAAAAATTGAAATCGGTACTTTGGTTCGATCTCTAGGAGAGAGCAAAATTTTCCCAACAAGAAGAACAACAATAATTGTAGTCACTTTAAAATAGCTTTGAAGGCCATAGGCCTTCTTCATACCTATGTTTTAAGCTGTAAAAGTTGAGCATCAGTTCATTGGTCCGATCTTCAGGTAGTACAGCTGATGCGGGTCAGAATTTGTGCTAATCATAAACATCGATCTATAGCCATGAAATTTAGTTGACATCTAAATTCTTAGCTAATAAATCGAGCTAGCTATGAAATCTGTCGAGATACCCACCGAAGGCCCCGTCGTCCCCCAACCATACTCACCTCGACGAGGTTATTGGCCAACAAATTCTAGCTGATCGCGCTAAAACGTGACTTGGTGCGCAAGGCATGCTTAGCAGTACAAATCGAACTAGAATTTGTTGATTATCATCCTCATGGAAAGAAGCATTTTGGTACACCAATAATTCCTAGCAGTAGAAGTTGAACTACCCATGGATCGCTATGAAATACCACCAAAGCCCCGTTCATGGAGAGAACACACGGATGCACTTGGGGGTAGATGTATCTTATAGGGTTCCGTATGTAGTTCGATTTCTATTGCTACAATGCATGTTTTTATTACGTTCAGCAAGAATTTGTTGGTCATTGATGCTTCATGGGGTGCACAGGAGAGGGGAGGCGGGATACTGGGGGAGGCTTTGGTGGTATTTCATAGGGATCCATGGGTAGTTCAACTTCTACTGCTAGGAATTATTGGTGTACCAAAATGCTTGCTTTCAGTTCGATCAACAAGAATTTTTCGGGCATCAACCTCATGGAGCGGGAATAGGGGGAGCACTATGGGGCCTTGGAGGATTTTGCGGAAGTTCCATAGCTAGATTAATTTCTACTGCTAACAATGACTTGTGTACAAAATTTCATTACTTTAGCACTATCTGCATGAATTTGTTGGTCAGGCCTCAAGGAGGAGGTACATTGGGCGGGGGGGGGGGCGCGTTTTGGAGCCTTGTATATTATCTCGACGGGGTTCCATAGCTAGGTCAATTTGATGCTTCACTTCTATGTGACTTGTGTACCAAATTTCATGTTTTTAGCTCTTTCTGCAATAATTTGTTGGTGAAGCCGCAAGGTTAAGGGGCTAGAGACTAGCGGGGGAGGGGGGGGGGGGAAACCTTGGGGATATTTCATTGGGGATTCCATGGCTGGTTCGATTTGTACTGCTAAGAATGACTTGTGTGCTACAATTCAAGCATTTAGCCCGATCTGCAGTAATTTGTTGGTCAAGCATCAAAGAGGGGGCACAGGGGAGCGCTAGGGGCCCTTTGGGATATTTGGTGGGGGGTTCCATGGTTGGTTTGATTTGAAATGCTAATAATGACTTGTGTGTCAAGGTTCATTTTTTAACTCGATCTGCAAGAATTTATCGGTCAAACCTCATGAGGGGGACACATGAAAGTGCTGGGGGCCCTTCGGGGTTATTTCATGGAGTTCCATGGTTTTTTCGACTTGTACTGTAAAGAATGACTTGAGTCCCTAATTTCAAGCTTTTAGCTCGATTTGCAAAAATGTGTGGGTCAAACCTCAGTGGGGGACACAGGGGGCGCTGGGCCCCTTTGGGAGTATTTCATGGGGTTCCATGGCCAATTCGATTTCTGCTGCTAAGAATGACTTGTGCACCAAAGTTCATGTTTTGAGCTTGATCTGGAAGAATTTGTTGCCCAAGCCCCTGGGAGGGGGCACAGAGGGTTGGGGTGCTGGGGAAGGGGGCACTGAAGGCACTTGGGATATTTCAGGGAGGGGGGGGCATTTCTGGTTCGATTTTTACTGTTAAGAAAAATTTGTGTACCAAATTTCATGTTTTTTAGCTCGATTTAAAACAATTTATTACTCCACCTAATGATTTCTGCCCAGTGTTCTACAACAATAACTGGTCTGCCGACGAAAATACTGCAGTCACATCAAAATCGTGTTCAAAAGGCGCTGGTCGGTGTTAATACCTACATTTTAAGCTATACACATTGACAATCGGCTCATTGGTTTGAACTCTAGGTGAAAGCAAAAGTTCTAGCCCATTTAGCTTTCTGTGTAAAGAATATTGTAGTTACATTAAAATAGCCTGCGAAAGGTTCCAGGCCTTGTCCATACCTACGGTTTAAGCTATAGAACTTAAAAATCGGGTCAGTGGTTCAATCTCCAGGTGACTGCATAGAGTCCCGACAACAACATTAATGATTTCTGCCAAGTGATCTGCAGTAATAATTGCTCTACCGACGAGACTACTGCAGTCACATCAAAAGTGTTTAAAAGGCTCTGGTCAGTGTTAATACCTACATTTTCAGCTATACAAACTGAAAATCGGTTCATTGGTTGGATCTCTAGGTGAGAGCAAATATTCTAGCCCATTTGGCTTTCCTTGTCAATTATATTGTATTTACATTAAAATAGCCTGCGAAAGGACCTAGGCCGTGTAAATGCCTACGTTTTAAGATATAGAACTTGAAAATCGGTTCAGTGGTTCGATCTCCAGGTGAGGACAAAAAGTCCCAACAACAACATTAGTGATTTCTGCCCAGTGCTCTACAATAATAATTGCTCTGCCGATGAGAATACTGCAGTCCCATCAAAATAGTAATGAAAAGGCCCTGACCGGTGTTAATACCTACATTTTAAGCTATACAAATTGAAAATCGGTTCATTGGCTCGATCTCTAGGTAAGAGCAAAAGTTCTAGCCCATTTGGCTTTCCGTGTAAACAACATTGCAGTTACATTAAAAATAGCC
Source organism: Lithobius niger (assembly GCA_023313725.1). Taxonomy (NCBI): domain Eukaryota; kingdom Metazoa; phylum Arthropoda; class Chilopoda; order Lithobiomorpha; family Lithobiidae; genus Lithobius; species Lithobius niger. The sequence continues at coordinate 102,421 of JAHWFP010010909.1, read as the reverse complement.
TGCGAAAGGCCCTAGGCCGTGTCCATCCTACGTTTTAAGCTATATAACTTGAAAATCGGTTCAGTGGTTCGATCTCCAGGTGAGGGCAAAGAGTCCCAACAACAACAACAACAACAACAAGAAAGGCCATGCTGTGGACGCCTAACTGTTTGACAGTTGTCATTAAAATTTGTAAGGCAGTGAAAGAGTTACGACACGACCCGAAATACCGAATTTCGTTGGTCTGTGTCAATTCTGGGCGAGACTATAGGTCTTCAAAGTTTAACGTTTAACATGCAAGTTCATGCTGAGGCTTACATAAGGACCGCTACCGCGGTCCTTGATAAGCTTAAGTTGCCTGTTGGCGAAGAACGGAGTTTAAGTTTTAAATTTTCTACTGCCAGTTAAACTCAAGGAATGATTTAGTATTTGAAATTACTGTGTTTAAAGGGAAACTTTAACGTAATATTTAAAATGTTACCTAACTGCACAAGTAAAATAGAGACTTCCGCTTCGGTAATATTAAAAAAGTGACATTTTGTGTGAAATATCTTATTTTTTAACATTCTCAATCATTGTTATCAACGTATGTGCGTGCAAATTAAACGCATTATTTTAGTTTTAAAAAATCTGTTGTTCGCGCGATGTAATACTGCTATTGCTGTCGATGTCTTTTTTCGTTTCCTCCTCCTTTATAAAGTTGGCTTGTCCGGCGTTCGGACCTTCCGGTACTCGGCGGCTCCTGACGTTATATCCCTTACTAGACGTAAGCCCGTGCTACGCACGGGTGTTGTAATGATTGCGTGATGTTTCCATCACGGGGTTGGTTTGGTGCAGTTCTTTATATGTAAGTGGCAGTAAAGTGATTGCTTACGTTCAGAGCCGTAAGTAAGGGGGATGCGAAGGGTGCAAGGCATCCAGGCCCAGGAGGCAAGGGGGCCCAAAATTCAAAGCAGGTGGCCGAAAGTTTTTACATAAAACTTGTGTCCTAAGTTTTGTGGGTGTGCCTCCATTATTGAGGCACTCCCTTTAGTTGTACTTGCTGGCCATCACAGCAACTTCCTGTAACCTGATGTGTGGCCTGTATGTTTAATAAAGGCTGTAAAGGTCAGTGTTGGCAGGAAGCCAATGCTCACTATTATGCCACTCAACCCCCTGTTATCATTGGACCACACTCACTGGGAGGGGGTTCATACCCCCGTATCGGTAGTTAGCTAGGAGTTTGATAACTTAGGCTAACATAGCAAAAACCACTATAAAATAGGCCACAATTATGAACCCAAAATTCTTTAGTTTTGGGGGCTCTACATTTTACTCTTGCACCCATTCCTTTGCAAATTGCTAGCTGCAGTACTGATTGTGTTGGCGTTGCCATGTGTTGCGATTTATTGACTTTTGACTTGAGTGTTGCTAGCACTGCTGCTGTTGTTTTGCAGTAGAGTACAAATGAAGTGCCAGAACAAACCAAGTGGTCATACGTTTTCTAGCAGGGAAGCATAAAATTTGCTCCCACCCAGAGAAAATATTTATTTACGTCAACATTTTCAATTACCAAGCACAACTGGAGGGGGAGGGGGAGAGTAGTAAGGAGACAGGTACAGCCGAAAAGGAAAATGAATGAATAGTCTTTTTTTTTGGGGGGGGGGGGAGGGCTGCGGCGGATGGAGAACCATTTTCTGATGCTGGGTTGCGGGATTGGGAAAATGCGGAGGAATATGATGATGACACAGACGGACCCCAGACATCGGCATATTCTTCGTTAGCGGCATATTGGGAGCTGCTAATTTGGAACGTCACACGCCAAACGGGGTTATAAGTAAATAAAAAAGAACTGATTGGCTATAAAAATCTGGCCGTCGGACTGATTTACTGCCAAACGGGAAAAAGGGCAAAAAGAAATAATAAAAAGTCATCAGTCGTCTCCCTTAGTAACGTGGGGCCGAGGTGGAAGCAAAATGGAAATAAACACCTTTGTTTCTATTAAGCCTTAAAGAACAAAAATACCTATGTTAAGCCATGGGAACAGCTACGTTTTGAAAAATGAATAAAAGGAAAACCCGTGTGTTGATGATTAAAGCATCTTTTGGCTTCGCATCGCTTGCACTTGCACTATGCAACCAACGCGTGAGTACTGAGTAGTGATGATGTGATTACGAATTAAAAACTTTATTCAGATTACAAAGTCATACAGAACACAACCATGACATAACGCTATGCAGTTATAACCATGACCATAACGCTATGCAGTTAGGCTACCACGTTGATCACTCAAGTCACTGAAATAGCCAAGCATTTTTTTTTCTAAAACACCGAGCAGTTTCGTACTCAAACTCCCGATTGCTTCTTTTTAAAATTAAAAATTAGATGCTGTCTTTTGTTTACAACACAACTGCTAACAAATCCATACAGCTTGATCTGACTTGTCGTAAATAATAACTGTAGGCGTCGAACGATAGCTGCCGTACATGCTGAGACAACGGTTCGTGCTACATTCACGCAAGTATAGCCCACTACATCCCATATTGCTTCGTTCGCTTGCGTTGACTATCAAGAGATGGCGGCACGACTGTTGATCCGGGTGTTTACTTGCGGCCGTCGGCCGTCGTGTGGCCGTCTCGTTGTGTCCGTCTGACCAGAGCCCCCTGGTCTGACGCGACAACTCGATTTTATTAATAAAGATACATCTACGCAAAAGCAAAGCGAAAGAGGACGAGCCGTCTCCTTCATGCAAAGCCTTCTCACGTATACACTTTATTCAGTTTCTAATTCCCTCACGCCGTGGGTGGCGAGCAGCAACTGCCCGTTTCTTTCACCGGAAAAGCATCAAGCTGACCGGCCATTGAATGCAGCGAGGAACGCAGCTTCAATTTAAGTTGGCCTGAGTATGAAAGTTAATAGCTTCGATCTGAAAGCTAATATGGTCGAGTTGTAGCTCTTCACGTCAATTTAAAATTTGAAATTCTGGGAAATTTTTAACCATCATCTTAACAAGGTGGCACAACTAATAATTTTAAAACTAACGGAAAGAAAATTATTTAATTTTGGCGACTGGGCAAACATTTGGAGAAGGGGTGTGACGACCCCGTCTCCCCTCCCTCCCCGCATCCCCCGTAACATCGTCCCTACCAAAACTTTGGAATAAATCGTTTGTTTCCGTTCAATGAACAAGATCCAGTGTTCGAAAACGGGTTTTCTAGAATTCATCCTTGTCCATCGCTTTCCTGATTACTTTTTTTTAACAGTAAATCTTTACTAATGTTGTTATGTACTAAACCATGCGCCACGACTGTTTGCCGTGACGCGAATATCACGTGACTTGGCTGGTCCACTCAGACGGCCAAAGATCCGCTATTCTCTTTCGTCAGTGGCAGCCGTCACCTTTTAGTCTTCTGTACAGCCGTACCGGCTGAGAAGACTATTGCAACGACTTTGTCCGTCCGTCCGTCGCTTTTTTCAACTTCGCAACGGTACCAGAAATTGACGACCACTGTTTACAACGTTCGATTCAGTGTCAAAAGTTAGTTAAATAACATGGCAAATTAAAACATCGTTGCCTCCTTATAGCTAATAACCTTCTTCGACGTAACTAAATTAAATAATAATAATTTCATCGTCGAATTGAAATCCTAAAGATTTGTGTTAACGCAGCTGTAAAAACAAAAACATTTTAGCTTCGTTTAAAAGAGTCTTGTCCCATTGTTGAATGAATGAATAGGCTTACGATCGAACCAAATTCTCCATTAGGCCTATCTGCTACTTACGAAACTAATACTGCCGTTAAAAAAATTAGGCCTAAAAAATGAAAATTAGATCAAAATCACACTTACCATGGCAACGTCAATAGTTGCTACGAGTCGCTGCTGCAGCGTTTCTCCCTCTCCCTTCCCTACTACCACTGATCTATATTAGGCTACGTTGCGCATTACGTTGTAACACTGTAACTGTGTGCGCGGAGGCATACCATGTTGCAAAAATGAATAGGCTTACTGTATAGAATCCAAATCTCCGTTAGTTGCTACTTACGAAATTAAAGTTGTAAATTAGGCCTAATCGCTGACAATTATGCCTAAAACGTAAAATAAGCTTAAAAGCTAACACATTTGTAACGGGCAATTTTGATGGTTAGGCCTACTGTTTTTAGATTATATAATAGAGAAAGCTGTTGTAGTGCATGATAGAGGTGTGCGCCTCAACATTGAAAGTGGAGGAACTGCTCAGAAGACCAGTGCGACTAGATAATCGCTGTAGCTTCTTGTTTTCATTTGATTAGCATTTTTATTAGTATTGCAGTATCTCCTTTCAAACGCACGGATTTATTTAATGTTCAGTTTGGCATTGTTGCATAATAACAATATTTAAAACAATGTAAAACAATTTGGTCGTTTGGAGGCCCCTAGCCCCCGAACCACTTGACCAATTAGAAGAGACCTTATGAAAAGGGCACATCTCCAGATCAATACCTGTAAAATGAGCTAATAACCAGCTTTATTTACCGCATGGAAGAATTTATTTTCGTGATATAAAAAAAGCGTTACTATTAGTGAGTAGTAAGTAGTAGTTAGGCATGTACCCCAAAACAAAACTTGTTAAGGATTCCCGCATAGGCTTTTCGATCGTGTGAAGTCGTGAAATCAAACACCAAGCTCTTTCGCCAAGCGAATGCCACCGAATAAAAGTTCGAAGGTTAAATGAAATATATGAAAATTTTCAACTAAGCAATTTTCAATTATTTCATTTAACGTTTGAAGACTTACTTATTCGGTAGATTAGCTTGGCGAAAGAGCTTGGCGGGAAACCTTAACAAGTTTTGTTTTGGGGTAGATATCAGATATTTTTGGTCCAAATTGCTGAAATCCATTTTTTTTTTAGTAATTATGAGATGGAAACACCAATCTAGTTTTCTGGTCCAATTGTTTTTTTTTGGGGGGAAGGGGGGTCCAATTGGGGAGTCCAATTGTTTTTTTTTTTGGGGGGGA
>JAHWFP010010909.1:64040-88068 GCA_023313725.1 Lithobius niger | reverse complement strand
AAACTGGGTGATTTTTACCGTCGTTTAGCTTAGTAGGGCCGCTCTGTGCGACGACAATTTGCGGCCTACTTAAAATATGGGTGACTTTTACTTTCTTTTAGCTTAATGCGGCCGCGCTGTGTGACGACAATCGCCATCATTAATCACGTTTGCACATAAATAATCCTAACGTCCTGAGTCGGTGGATTCAGCTTAAAACTGCGTGAAAAAGGCGATGTGTTTGACGCTTCATCAGTGAAGTCATGCTGAGGGATCGGAAAATTCAACATACCTTGAGAACAACTTTGATAAGCAGTGGAGCTAGCACTGAGCTTATCGGTGATTTTTAGAAATTGCTTATTATTACAGATAAACACTTTTTATTAGTAATTGTTTTTACATTACCAAAGTGTAGGTCTATCAGCTCATTTTTGGTTTATTCCCATGCCAGACCCTTTTTTTTTTTTTTTGTAAAAGGCAGTGTCAGAATAACATTACAACGTGAATGATGTTGGATGTTGGATATCTAGAAGCGCGCTAGCGTTGTCAGTTAAGCTTGAGTGATCAAGGTTCGGACCACAATCTTGGTGGCAGCCATTTTTGTTCTGATATCACTACTTTCCATGACGAAATCTGAATGGGTTCCTTTACCCTTATGGGATTTTTGTATAACTGTATTACCTGGTGGCAGCATAAAAATACGCCAAAATGTGTTAATAAGTGCATGACAATTATCATGAATAGTCTATTACATTATGGTCTATTACAGAGTTTAATAATTGATGACAAAACGAAGCAAATGCTCGAATATCGTAGAGATTTTAATCAATATAAATAATCAAGGACATCGATACCGGTCTTTATGTAACCCTCAGCATGAACTTCCATGTTAAACGTCAAACTTTGAAATCCTGTACTTTCACTCTGAATCGACATAGACCAACAAAATTCGGTTTTTATGGTCGTGTTGTAACTATTTCACTGTATTACAAATGTTAATAACAATCGAACATCCTCAGTATGGCCATTGTTTTTAGTAGTAGTTGTTGTTGTTGTTGTTGTTTTTATTGTTGTGGGAGTCTTTGCTGTCTTCTGGAGATATGGCACCAATGAACCGATTTTCAAGTTTTACAACTTAAAACGGAGGCATGGACATGGCCTAGGGCCTTTTGAGTGCCATTTTAATGTGGCGACAATATGGTTGTTGTGTTGGGAAAAATTTTGCTCTCACCTAGAGATCGAATCAATGAACCGATTTTCAATTTTTATAAATTGAAATGAAGGTATTAACGATGACCAGAGACTTTTGACCGCTATTTTAGTGTGACTGCAATATCGTTGTTGTTGTTATTCTTGTTGGGGGAAATGTAAAATTTTGAAACCGTATACTTTTCGATGACATAGATCAAAGAAATTCTGTATTTGGGATCGTGTCATACTATTTCGCCGCAATAAAGATTTTATTGACAACAACCGATCCTTTTGGCCTCCACAGCATGGCCATTTTTTTTTGCTTTTGTCGTCGTTGTTGTTGTTGGGACTCATTGCCCCCTAATACAGCTGTTAATTAACAAATTCATGCACATCGAGCTCTTTGATTTTCACATCGAGCATGAAATTTGGTACACTAGTGATTCTTAGCAGTACAAATTGAACTAGCTATGGAAATCCACTGAGATAGCCTACCCACCAAGGGCCCCACGCCCCTCTGTGTCCCCTACACATCCAGCCTCCATTAGCCGATGACCAACAAATTCTTGCTGATCGTGCTAGATTGTCGCACGCAAATCATTCTTAGCAACCACATCGATTTTTATATCGATTTTTAAATAACTTAAAATTGCTTAAACACAAAAAAAGGAAAAAAACGGGTCATCCTAAACCAAAGAACCCCTCTACCAAATTTTCTTGTTCTCTGATTTGCTAATTTCAAATGGCTTAACACAAAGAAAAAGAATGAAAAATGTTTCATCCTAAACCAAAGAACTCCTCTACCAAACTTTCTTTTTCTTTGTTTTCCTATAGCTTCAAACGGCTTAACCAAAGAAAAATAATAAAAAATGGATCACCTTAAACCAAAGAACCCCGTCTACCAAGTATTCTTGTTTCCTGATTTATATAATTTCAAATTGCTTAACACAAAGAAAAAGAAAGATGAATGTGTCATCCTAAACCAAAGAACCCCTCTACCAAATTTTCTTGTTTTCTGATTTACTAATTTCAAAATGGCTTAACCAAAAAAAATAAAAAATAAAAAATGGATCACCCTAAACCAAAGAAGCCCTTCTACCAATTTTTACGTTCTCGTTTGCTAGTTTCAAATGGCTTAACAAAAAAGAAAAAAAGGGGATCACCCTAAACCAAAGAACCTGCCTATCAAATTTTCTTGTTCCCTGATTTGCCAATTTCAAATGAGTTAACCAAAAAGAAAGACGAAAAAAGTGGATCACCCTGAAGAAAACGTCCCTCCGCTGCCTACCTAATTTTCTAGTAGCCCCCTACGTACAAGGTGTTCCCTTCTTCACTCTTGGAACATTCATGTTCTTGGCAAAAATGACTCCAATCTCAAACAACAACTTTAAACAACTATGCAAACTGAATTTAAAATTCAAAACAAAATACTATTTATCAAATTCCATGTGAAGCACCCACATGTAAAAAAAGCTATTTTCATCGGATAGAGCGAACAGAAGCTTATTCTCAGGATCCACTAACATAAATCTAACTTTATGCTGCGTGATCAATTCAATTCATTAGTTTATCACATTCTAAATACAGAATGCAAACCCAACATATTTGGAACAAAATTTTGAATCTACAAATGCTTGCACCCTTCTTAGGGTTTTGTTTCAGATTTTAGTAACAGTAAACTTCATCGATTCTCAATTTTCTCAATTTTCAAAACAATTCTGAATTTGGCTGATATAACGGCTAATTATAACCTAGACATAAAATTCCTTTAAAAAAAAGTTTGAGACACATGTAACAGTTCTAGGTAACGTGTCTATTAACTGTAAGCGACTAAAAACTTGTCTTATCATGTCGAGGATAAAGTCCAATGCGGCCAAACCCTTTGAAAATTGTGGAAAATTTAAAGGAAAGTTGAAAGGAAACAAAACAACTGTAGGGGATACGTTGATTGAGTGAGCGCAGCGACCGAAAACGAACGTTTGCTAGCCAGTGTACGCAAAAATGTGATTGAAGAAAATTGAGCATGGGAAGTATGGACATAATAATAAACCAAGCCGTGTCAATTTGGCCCACCTAACGACTATTTGGGCAATGGCAACTGTGAAAATGATAAACGAGAAAATTTATAGACATAAAAATCTACAGGAAAAAAAGGTAGAGATGAAGATACGACGGTGTGACCTTTGTACGTTCACAGTCCTATGAAAGATGTGATATCCACCAAAACCAAAACTGGTATAAGAGAAGCTGCTAAGTTCAGATAGGGTCGGCCTTTGAAGGTAGTGATATCATAAAACCAAGTAAAGAACACCAAGCTTAATCCTATCAGCCAAGTTAATCGCACCAAATAATAATATCTTGGACATTAATTGAAACTTGAACATTGCTACCACGAGTAGATATGGTTTTTCAGTTTGTCATTATCTATTCTGTCCGGGCAACCACCACGAGTGTAACGAAACACAGTTGTAATATTAGTCGGTGCGATTAACTTGGCTAATAGGATTAACCTTGGCGGCCTCTTCCTGGATGAATAATAGCACTACTTTCGAAGACCGACCATTTTTGGAAACTTGGCGGCTTCTCTTATATCAGTTCTGGTGTTGGGTGGATATTATTTACTCTTGATAACGAGTGAGATGTAACCTGAAACGTCCACTATTTGCTGTACGCCCCGTGTACACTTTTTGGTTTTAAAAATTTTACAACTGTTGATAAGTGGTTTTTTATTCTTAACTTTCAGGTATCATCATCGCAAATCAGTAATAACAACAACGTCATAATCAGAACAATAGGACCACCTGTTATCTATTAAGATGACCATTGCCTATTTTTACCCAGAAGTTCACATACGAAATATCTTGTGAGCAGTTTTTTTTTTGCAATCAGGGTAAAGGTGTGGCCTCCAGCCGTCGTTGCCCAACGAAAATGTAAACGCCTCCCCCCCTTCACAACGAAAATGTTAACGCCTACCCCCCCCCAACCACCGATAATAATTTTCAAAAGTAATAAAATTAAAAAATAGGCCAGCTGCAGAAGTTTCAGCAGTGGGAACAAGAACCCGCATGCCGTTAGACGAGTTACCACGAGTATGTTCTAACTGTTCATTGCAATAGTGTTATTTTTTTCGTTACAGAATACAAAGAAAGACGGTTGCCATAGAAAAATATCCCGTTTTTCTACAAAGCTATGAACGCGAACCACGGATGGAACATCTTTGGCCTGTTTCTCGCTGTAATTGGGATTGCAACTGCTGTCACTAGTAAGTAGACGACCATTTTTTTTTTCCCAAGTTATTGGGATTGCGAAAACTATTAATTTTGTGCATCACTACGTGTGGCCAGCCACCAGCTAACTCGTTGGTTCTGCTTCAAACACGCAATCGCTTGGTGGTTTTGAACGAAGGTGAAAAATGGCACATGTCATGTTTTCTGCATTGCATGCGTCTGTCATTTTATGACCCAGATATTCAATACATGCTTATGTCTGTGATAATGCACACATTGGTCGCACAATGCAAGTCTTTCTCTAAACCTGAGTGACAAACTGCGCTGGTAAAACGACACGCATCGGCCTGTTCTTCTCCACGAGGGCCGAATTAAAAAATTGTGGGGCCAGTGGCATTGGGTTGTATCCGGGGGATCCCAATCTATACAGGGTAGGTGGGTGGCCGATAAAAAAAAAAAAACAAAAAAACATGAAAATGTCTACAAGTCCAAAGGGTTTTTTTTTTAAGTGAAAATGGTGGACCACGATTCTGGATAAAAAATCACATTCAGTCCAAAAGAGTGACTTTAAAAACGTTCAACTGACCAGATGACCAACTGTCCAGTGTCGCGATTATAGAAGGTACAAGGCTGCATGTAGTGTCGCGACTACACCGAACAACAGTTTAAAAGTAAACGAAAAGTGTTCAAAAACGTTGTAAAATACGACCCACTTTTTCGGACACAGAAGGGATTTTAGATCCAGAAACGAGGCCACCTTGTGCAATAAAATACTGCGATAAAAAAGCAGTTGACCACGCAACAGAAATTATTTTTAAACGAACAGGAATATGATGATATACAACATGTCAAGTATATAAAATATGGTGGCGATTGTAAGGGAGAGTGAATTAGTCACTGTCCACCCCTGCAGGAAGGTTAGGTTTCTTTAAGAAACATAAACCAATATGAACAAACACGATATAACCCGAAATTGAAGAAATTTTAAGTCATCGTGAGGCCCCTTGATTACGTGGGGTCGAGGCAGCAGCCTCATTTGCCTCATTCGCCACCATCTTGTTTTCACCATCATCGTTGGTAGCTTCATTCTGAGTAGTTGCATTGCAGCAAGGCTATAGAGGTAGCGAAGTAGGTAAATACATACTTAGCTGAAGCTCTCGTTGTCGTGTTGTAAGCATAGAAACCATGCCAGGAATTAAGATGCTTCTTCTATTTAATTCATTTAAGTTATCATTTCTTATATGTACATACTTACAAGACGTGACAATTGACATGGTGTAAGCGGGCGAGAGCCCGAATCCGACGAACGCTAGTATATATGGCATGGCCGGAAACAGCACTTCCGGTCGCACAGAATAAACAGCGCAACTCCAATACACTACATACACTTTCCCCTTAAGCGAAAACTTCATTCTACATTAAACATTAAACATAGTTGACCAAAACTAAATAAACTTACGTGCTTTAAGAGAAATCAACATTACTATACAATCCTGAACAACAAAATTCGTACGTACAATAAATAAATCAAACTTTCAAAGTATTTACACTGCCCAGCTTGATATTTACAATAATGTACATATACACAACCAGGCAAAGGTAGCCTAATTCAAAAGTTTTACTGCTTTAACCAACCTTTGGGACGAGTCGTAACTAACAGAGTTGGAGTAGCTGAAGATGTTGTTGAACTTCAACTGACTCATTTCTAGCTAATGGTTCCGAAATTACCGGTGGAGAAATTTCTGAAGTTTCAACTATTGATAAAGCACCAGCCTCTGTTATTTCAGAATCACCTGTTCCCTTCGGAGCAATCTCAAGACTTAGCGCACTTGTAGGAATATACACAATGGTCGCTGGTACATGTGATGGTAAACTTATACCCCCAGCATTCCCAACCAATAAATCGGAATTACCAACTTAACATACTCGTAAGTGATTTCTATTTTTCCTGAAGACACGGCTATCACACAACTGTACCAAATAACTGGAGTTATCTACTCTATTTAACACATTGCCCTTCAACCATCGTGGGCCACTCGCAAAGTTTTTCCCCCAAACTGATGTATTAGGCTGAAAATCAACTAATGTAGCATTAGGCTTATTCAACAGCTGTTTTGAATTCTGAATGTCAGATGCAGAATGGGGAAACAATCTGTCAAACAATATGGTAACCTTTCTGTTAAACATCAAGTATGAAGGACAATAACCAGTTACAGTGTGTGGAGTGTTTCGATAATGGAACAAAAATTTGAGAATTTCACCTGGATTCGTTTGAATGTTAAGCTTTCTGTAAGCAGACTTAAATGTTTGAACTGCCCTCTCGACCAATCCATTGCTGGCAGGATGGTACGGAGCGGTGAGAATTGAACAATGCCTAAACTTTTAAGATAAGCTTTGTATTCACCAGATATAAATGCCGCACCGCTGTCCGAAACCACAGTATGAGGAAGCCCATGAATTGCCATAACCTTTCTTAAGTCATTAATAACAACCTCAGATGTCATTGCATTTACCTGAGTTACCTCCAGTCATTTAGAATAGCTGTCTACTAACAAAAAGTAATATTTACCGTGCAGTGGCCCTGCGAAATCTACATGCAAACGACTCCAAAGAGAACTAGCAGCAGGCAATTGCGTGGAAACTTTGATCTCAGGTGCTGGAGAATTTGACTGACATTAGGAACAACCTTTAACAAGATTCTCCAGGTCCTTGTCTAAGCCTGGCCACCAAAAATAACTCCGAGACAAGTCTTTCATGCGGACAATTCCAGTATGACATTCGTGAAGTAAATTCAACAAATCTTCCTGCCCTTTTCAGGAATTACAACCCTACTGTGCCCTACTGGGTCATGTGCAATCTGCCTGGAGACAGGCTAATGTGGTTCCTGTCTTCAAGAAGGGCTCTCCCTCTGATCCGTCAAATTACAGACCAATTGCCCTTACTTGTGTCACTTGTAAACTCATGGAAATGATTATTCGCGATAAGCTGGTCTCCTTCCTAAAGAAACATTCCATTATTCGGCAGGACCAATTTGGGTTCCTCCCGGGTAGATCTTCAACTTATCAATTACTTTTGGTACTTGATCGCTGGACGAGTGCCCTCGATATTGGTATTCCTTCGGATACAATTTATTTCGATTTTAAAAAAGCCTTCGAATCAGTTATCCACAGTAAGCTTCTCTTCAAGATTGACTGTTGTGGTATTTCTGGTAAGATTAAAGACTGGATTTCAGCCTTCCTTCGAAACAGGTCCCAGCGGGTACAAATTGACAACTGTTTCTCTTCTTGGATTCCTATTCCATGTGGAGTTCCCCAGGGTTCGGTTCTGGGGCCTCTCCTGTTTGTGATCTACATTAATGATTTAATTTTTGATAACCCAAATATTTTTGGCTTCAAATTCGCTGATGACCTAAAGGTCGGTGGAGAGAACCTGACTGGGAGTAAATCCCAGGATCTTGACTCACAGATCCGATGTGTTGGTGAATGGTCAGACTGCTGGCAGCTCCATATCGCAATTTCAAAATGCCATTCTTTCCATGTCGGAAACATGAATCCTTGCGCCCATTACATACTTAAACAGATGCCTCTTCCCCAAGTTGAGGAAGTGCGAGACTTGGGAGTTTGATTCTCTGGAAACTTAAAATCCTCAGTCCATTGCCAAAAGGTGTGCACCTCGGCTTATCGCCGATCTGCTTTAATTAAAAGGTGCTTCACTTCTGGCAGTTGTACGACTTTGGCATGGGCATTTAAGGTTTTTGTGCGGCCAGTCTTGGAGTACGCTACCCCTGTTTGGTCGCCATATTTGTTGCAGGACATCGATGCTGTGGAAGCTGTTCAGAGACGCTTCACTAAGTGCCTCCCAGGTTTACGCGACTTTCCTTATGAGATGCGCCTCGAGAGGCTGGGTCTTGAGTTATTGGAGTTGCGCAGATTGAGATCTTGTTTTAGTTTTTCGGATTTTGCATAACCTCATCGATGTTGATCTTCCGTTTTTTGATTTTGCCCCTGGCTTAAATGTAACTAGAGGACATAATTGGAAATTGGCTGTTCCAGCGTGTCGCACATATTGCCGCAGGCATTTTTTTTCTGTACGAGTGGTTCCTGTCTGGAATGCTCTTCGTAGGGAAACTGTAAATGCTAGTTCTATCACATCTTTTCGTCGAATGCTTATGAAGGAACCCCTCCAACGTTTTCTCAGACGTCCACTGCCCTGATCTGCCCTAATTTCTCACCCGGAACGGTGTAAGAGGCTCACCACCCTGCCGTCTCCGTCCACCCTTGGTGGAGAAAGTTATATTATTATTATACTACCCCACAAAATACAATCATCTTGAACACTTAATTCATTCTGTTTAGCTTTGAAAGGCTGTAGTATTGGATCCGTACTTTCATTAGGCCACTCAGTTAATAAAAACCTTTTTAACTTGGACAACACAGGATCCACTCTAGACCAAGAAGCAACCTGTGAAGCAGTTACAGGAACATTCTCGCTAGAACCTTGAAAAATTGCAATTGGAATCTCTGGTACAGAACTTGGACAATCAGGTAACGGCAAACAACTCAAAACATCGGCATTGGCATTATCTGATCCTTTGCGATACACAATGCTATAGTTGTAAGCTGCTAACGTTAGAACCCAACAAACAACTCTCGGTGACGAATTTACAGGAATGGATTTTTTTCTCGTCAAAAATACCGGCCACTGGTTTGTGATCAGTAACCAGAAAAAAATTTGGCTGCATACAAATACTGATTAAACTTCTTCACAGCAAAAATTAAAACCAAAGCTTCTTTTTCCAATTGCGAATAGTTTTTTTCATGACTATTTTAAGTACGGGAAGCAAATGCTATTGGTCGCTTGCTTCCATCTGGCATACGATGAGACAAAACTGAACCTACGCCATACAGTGACACATCACACTGGACCAGTATAGGCTTGTTTACGTCAAAATGAACTAGACATGCATCTGAAGCTAAGCTATTACTACATTCCCGGAATGCTGCTTCTTGAGAAGAACACCACTGCCACTTAAGGAAAATTGGAAATTAGCCAAAAGCGAAAATTATACACAAGAAATAACGTAGCTCAGTAAGCCACCTTTATTTACTTACGTTTCGTCGAAGTGGCATGACCCGGATTCGAACCGGCTACCCAGTTCGCCCAGATCACTTGCATAGCGCCTTAATCGCTATGGCCACATCCTCCACTGGCCAGTGGAGGATGCCATAGCAATTAAGGTGCTATGCAAGTGATCTGGGGGAAACTGGTTAGCCGGTTCGAATCCGAGTCATGCCACTCTGACGAAACGTAAGTGCATAAAGGTGGCTTACTGAACTACGTTATTTCTTGTGTATAATTTTCGCTGTTGGCTAATTTCCAACTTTCCTTAATATTATTTCCAGCGATTTATGTCTATTTATATTACCACTGCCACTTGACATCCTTACACATGAGCAGATACAATGGATGTAACATGGTTGACAAGTTTGGAATAAATCTAGCATAATACATCACCAAACCAACAAAAGATTTCAACTCTGATACATTTGTAGGACGTGGTGCATTCTTAATAGCATGTAACTTTGACTCAGAAGGATGAATCCCTGACGAATCAATGACAAAACCCATAAAGTCAACTTTAGGCTGCATGAAATGACACTTATCTTAATTTCCAGTTAAATTACTGTCTTGAAGAGCTTTAAGAGCCATATCTAAACTGATAAGATGATGAGCATCATCTTTACCAGTTAAGACCAAGTCATCTTGAAAAACAGCAGACATTGGAACATGAGCAAAACACTTTTCCATTTCCCTTTGAAATATGGCAGATGCTGCAAAAATACCCTTTGCCATGGTATTACACACATACAACGCTTTAGGTGTGTTTATAGTAGTGAGCTTTTTAGCATCTTCACTCAAACCAACCTGCCTGTAAGCATGACTATGTCCATTTTAGTAAACTTTTGTCCACCCACCAACTTACTGAACAATTCTTCCACAATGGGAAGAGGAAATTTATCAGGGGTAATGACCTTTTTAATTGACACCGTATAATCCCCACATATCCTAATGCCACCATCAATTTTATCCACTACAACAATTGGTGATGCCCAAGAAGACGTACGAACGGGTGTTAAGACTCCTTCCTTTTCTAACCTACCCAATTCATCATAAACTTTCTGTTTTAAGGCAAAGGGAACTGGCCTGGGCCAGAAGAAAACGGGTTTACCCTCCCTTTCAACAATGAAATCAACAGTAACACCTTTTAATCTACCATACCCAGGTCTAAAAATCCGTTTGTATGTCTTGAGTAAACCCTGTAGGCTAGAGCCCTCCTTAGCATCAAGGTTATGCACATTACGGATTCATTTGAAAAAGCATTTATTCAATTTCTACCAAAAACGTGCGGGACCACCCTCGACTGCGACGTACAGTGGTAGGGTTTTAACCATGTTTTCATACTTGACATCAACCATTGCAACACCACGCAGTGGAATTACATCCTGCTTTTATGTACACAAAACAACTCCAGTTGGCAACACTGAAGGTTTAAATGTAGCATCTGCAAACAAGGCATTAAATTTAGACTCGCTAATAAGTGCTATACCTGCACCCGTGTCATGCTGCATGGTAGTTGGTACATTATTTACACAAACTGAGACATACACAGGATTTGCATCACCATGAATTGTAAACATGTTGTACTCACCAGTTAACATTTCATCTTGTGCATCAGCAACATGTTGTCTACCATCAAAAGGTTTACCTGAAGAAGCAGAACTGAACCTTTTCTTACCCTACAGGCCTTAGAAATATGCCCAACTTTTGAACAGGAGTGACACTTGGCATCTTTAAATTTGCAAACATTTGCTTTATGTGGCCAGAACACCTGTAGCACACAATTTCACTGTTCTTGTTAGAACTTGAACTTGCTGGACGTTTGTCCTTCATGACCTTGTCAACAGTACCTTGCAAATTTTCACCATATGCAGTAGCTTGAATGGTCTTCGAATCCCTGGCTGCAGACTGAAGTGCTGTGGCTCGCTTTACGGCGATATCATCCGTAAACTCAAGAAGCAGCCTATTTACTATTAAATAAGTACATTTTGTTAGACGACAATTTATGTTGCGTGAACGCATTTAGATATTACTTATCCATTTATGATTTTGAGTTTAACAAAACACAAATGTTGGTATCACTTCTTCGAAAGGCTGACCCTCTCAATGTGATGGCCCGGTTACCAGAGTTAATATTTTTTTTGGTAATGTTAAAACTCTGCCACAGAGACTGGCAATGTTACAACACTGGCTATTATAAAGTAATATTATTTTTTAAAAACACGAATATTGTATTAGATTAACTAGTGTATGCAGTATGTCTCAGAAGTCCTGAACCAGGTAGGTCTATATGGTACAGGCCGATACAATGTACGCCTATACCATATTAGGCCTAAGGTGTGCAAATCAGCAAACTATGAACAAAATATGCACATAATGGGAGTAGCAAATGTCTTCCACACTCGCAGTAAACCCAGGACTCGAAACCAGGACTTTCATCTGGGTGTAGTATAGGCCTATACCATAGGCCTAGAAACTGTACAGGCCAATGCCATATAGGGTCACCTGGTTCAGGACTTCTGAGACATATAGTCTACTACAGAATAAATTGGATCTTCGTACTCACGGTAATATGTTTTTCTTTTTCACAGAATGTACGAAAGACAGTGATTGTACCAAGTTCAGTGAATGTATCGCTGTCATTCCTAGTACAGTAGGGCTCCCATCTGGTAACACGTGTCGGTGCAAATTTGGCATATTACCCATTAACGGAAAGTGCAATGGTGCGTAAGTTTATATACATATTAGCTTACAATATAAGGAAGATATTAATTGGAGATAGGAGTTAATATTTTAGCTACGTTCTCTCTAAAAATCTAAATGCCAAATTTTTCAAAGACTGATTGATTCTAGTAACACAAGTGGCCATGGTCTAAAACATGCATGGTTATGACGTGCATGATTGTTGCGACAACAATAACGTTTGCCACGAAATCGTATGGTTTATTTACACAACTGCGAAGTTACAGAACAGTACAGTGCAAACTTCAACAAATGTAAGTATTAAAAACATAAAATATTTTCAAGATGTGCCGAGAAAATTCCAACAGAAGCAAAGGATGAGGTGGTGCGAATGGCGCTGAGAATGGACTCAACATTCGCCCACTGAATGGTAATTTTTCTCCGTTAATCTAAGTAGGCAGTAGTTGACCTAAGCATGGCCTTCCATCTTCTCTCCATTACAAGAAGCCGATATAGCGCATGTACCAGACAAAGGTCGGCATGATAGATGGAGCACAGTCTGTATGGCAACGGGACACAATACATACCAGTTGCCTATGCATACAACGCCTTTTTCCTTGCTTTAACAGCTGACACTGTATCCCAGGCTGTAAGTAACCAGCGTTTAAATAGTATGAGGAGCTAACCGAGACTCGAGCCTTAAAAACGTGATGGGGCCATGCCCCGAAGTATCCCTTTCCCCCATGTGTTTTTTTATTATGAAATTTTGTAATGAAGTTTGGATACCCGTATAGTGCGCTACCAGTTCCATAGGGCGTGTTTTTTTTAACGATTAACAAGTTTAACATGATTTTACATAGGCATTCTTATGGTTACAGGACTCCAGACCCTCGTAGTTGCCACCAGTTTCCAAAAA
The DNA here is from genome assembly GCA_023313725.1 of Lithobius niger. NCBI lineage: Eukaryota > Metazoa > Arthropoda > Chilopoda > Lithobiomorpha > Lithobiidae > Lithobius > Lithobius niger. The sequence goes on along the minus strand of JAHWFP010010909.1, from coordinate 74,955 downwards.
GAAAAATACCTATTGTATTCATTTTTTCTAATAAATACGTGTTTCATAGTTGCTTACATCGCTGTAAGCGTTCGGCACGTTGGGAAAGTCATGTCAGGCAAGGCCTATAACAAACAACTCGATAGTTGTGAACTAAGAGCCGATATCAAGACATGCAAGACTGGCAGCTCCTAAATAACGTAAAACTACTTGAAGTCATTGAAACGAAAACTAACAGAAATTATTTTCGGTGGTCATTCACTGGAAAAAATAATAAAATAATAAAATAATAGCCAAACTAGTATAGAAGAGATATTTATACTGGAATAAGTGGTAGGGCTAAATAGACTCTACTGGAAGAAAGTGGTTAGAAACGGCCCCACAGAAGCTTCTCCCTATCCCCCTTCCCTGGTTCCGATGCCTATGGGAGCCAAGCTATCAGTGAACGTAAAATCCCATACCGCCTGCACCAACAGGTTCAAGCAGAACCAGGATTACGGAAGGCACAAGAGCATTTAATGAGGTTGTTAACCCCCAAATGATGGTATAAGCAGCCAGCAAGCAAACGAGATCCTGAAGAGTCAACCAGGGTCCCATAATGGGGTGCAAGGCTAACAGCTATCTGGAAGGCATCGTTATCCAGGTGGGCAGTGTGTAAGTAGATATTTTTTTCTGAGGGACCAAATTGTACGCCTCCCTTTACGCGATTATTTGTATTATGGAATTATACTATGCCGATGGAGCATGAGTAGTGTTGCCTATGCATATATTGCCTTTGCTAGAAAACGTACGATTACTTTTTTTTTTATTATGCAATTGTTTTTATTGTTTTGCGTAATATAGTGGATCCATAAAAAAAGGTGCGAAGGAGATAGCAAATAAATATGGGAGATGGGGGGGTTGTCCCCTCCCCCCACCCCATTATTTGTGCACCTGCAAGTCGGTGCCAAGATCTGGCGATAAAACATCATTAATCCATTAAACTGAGTCCTTCATGGAAATTCCAATAAATATTTTCGTTCACTTCAAGAGACGACTTTTAGAGCATACCACAGTGAGCATGGAGCTCAGAGTGATTCCTTTTTCTTCTTGTACAAAAAAAACACTAGTGTCTGTAGTGTATACTGGCAACTCAACACCAAATCCCAAGTTTAATTGGAAAATATGCTACGTTAATTTACCAGGAAACTTCCAACTTAACGATTTTGCTCAGCAGAAGAAAAAAAAAGCAATTTTTTCACTGCTCAGGAATAATCTCATCCTAAGCAAATTTTTTCACAAACTGCCTGGAAATATTTTACCGACCGATTTATTCAGTAGAAAAGTAAGTAAACTATTTTTATACCCAGGAAAAATCTCCCTCCTCCCCCGCCGCCTAATTTTTTCGCAAGCTACCTGGAAAATTCTTAACCGACCAATCGATTATTCAGGAAAAAAATAATTATTCCACTTCCTTCTATGAAACACGGGTCCGTCCCACCATTGCAAAACACGGATAAAACAATCCCCAATCTGCCTCTGTGACACACTTGAAAGAATATTACAACAATTCTGGCAGTGAAAGGCAGAATGCGTAGCGAATCCTAAGCCATCCCTAGAAACAGGCAAAGAACATTGGTTTTTATGCAGCTGGTGACCGCTTCCACTGCCGCTTGAAGTAAATCATCGAATATGCAGAGACTGTCCAAGTAGGAGCACATCACAAAATATATGCAAGTTTAGGAATTGTCTGTGATTTTTGAGTCAAGAAAAAACTTGCCTCAGAGGAGGGCCAGTCTTTCCGACTTGGTGTTAAATGACTTGGTTTCATCGGATAAAAGGAAGCCCCCCCCCCCCCCCAGAACACACTCTGGAGGGCGTAAGACACAGATTTCGGCATCAGTGCACTGGAATCTGCAAAAGACGAAACCATACATCTCTTGAAGACGTATCTATACTATTTTAGGTTCTGGTTGGCCACTCGAAAATCTGTATTTTATGATCGTTTTCAATCGCCTGTCACGCGTATGCACTAATGTTGGCGGTGACTGGAACCTTGTACACGTATTGAGAGTCTGGCGTACATAATGTCTGCGACGTTAGGCCTAACCCTACCTTGGCTGTCGGTACGGTTTTTGCTACTGACTAGGTACGTCTTACCGTTCTCCGAGTACGTCAGTGGCAATGCCGTCCTCTTGAATTTGTTGTTTCAGCATCCGTGTTGAGTACAGAGCCTTGATGTATTAGAAGACATTCCAAACAATCTTCCTAGCCTGTAAATTCAAACGTTTTTCACGTTGGGAAAACGATGAAGCGAGCGACACGGTACCCATATTGGTTCGTCTGCTCGAAGAGAAGTTTTACCAGGCATGATCAATCCATTTTCCGAAAATACGCGCGAATGGCCAACCAGAATCTAAAATAGTATAAAGCAAACAACTCGCACTTAGAGGGGTTTATTTTCAACCCCATACCTCGAGATCTTTCCATGAGTACACTAAAATCCTGGAGAACAGCAGTGGTTGTACCTGCCAAATTAGGACATGCCGATACCATGCACACGTTGAGTCAGTGGACATCGATGATGGGATCCGATGAACCATCAGGCAGAAATTGGGATGGTTCGAGGGGTTCGTCTTGCAGCACACCGAATTTCTTACAATACCCCTGGATGGAGGAGAACCTGTAGCAGTGGTATAAGAAAGGATACAACTCAGAAAAGCTTTCCTTAACAGCAGAGAGAAGGTGATCCCATCACACTATATTAAAATCGTTATGCAATCAACTTGATGCTTGACTCCGGGCCGTTCTGTGTATGGCTGATGTGGCATGCACTACTGCCTCAGCCTGCCGCGCGTGTTACATTTAAGAACAGGAAAAATTTCAGCACAAGTGAAGCACGGAGTGGATTCGTATATACTTGAATTTTCCTACTTCTTCTAACATGTTTTATGGAAATAAACCCTACTATTTATTTCTGACTAATTAAACCAAATGGAAAAATACTGATTTGACATCATAAATTAAATCGAAATTGAACCGAATATAAAACTGCTTGTTCTGCAGAAAACTTATTTAAAAAATACCTTATGAAAAAAAAAACGAAAAAATTAACACAAAAATGTTTCCAAGAAACAAATGGATCGAATGATTTATTTCTTTTTTTTTTGTCCACAGAATGTAAAAACGACACCGATTGTCCTGATTATAGTAAATGTGTTATTCAAGCCTCAAATCTCCCATTTGTCAACATGTGCCAGTGCAAGTATGGCTTTTCAACCGTAATGGGAAAGTGTAATGGTGAGTATCTGCTTCCTGCTAACCGTTTTGTTTCCGTTAGATTTTGTATTTGTTTTTGCACTTGCTGCCTAAAAGCCAAAGTCGGATTTACTACCGTATGAAATTACCAATGAACCAAAGAAAGTTTATCGATTCGCAAAAAAAAAAAAACCTTTTTCGCCTTGCTATGAAAATCGAATATAATAAAAATGCCGAGTATGTTTAAGTAATTTTGTAATCTCAAACGAATAGTAATCAATTTTTTTATATATAATGGTTTGTTGTGCAACTATTAGTTTATTGCTTAAAATTATCCTATTAAATTCTGTATCCTCAGAACGAACAGTTTTCTGAATTTAATGGCTTGGAAAAAGACCCTCTATCTCACGAAGGAGAGACACAATTTTACTAAAAAAATTACCTACGAGCTTTTACATGCCGTTATCGATGGAAGCATGAGCGTATTTCCGGTGCCCTGACCTTCCCGAACGCGCAGGCTAGATGTGAACGTATAGTTTCAGTCGCCCTACCATTCGAACTGTTCATTGATGATTGCAATTGTCGTGTTGCTGCTTAGAGCATAGTGGGATAAATTTTTTTTTTTTAATTTGTCTTTCCAAGTGTCATAATTAATATAAACTACGTGGAGTATCACTGTATATAGATAAATTGTTTTACATTTTCACACATTTAACGCATCTCTAAAATCATTTCAGAATTTTCTTCACGAAGTCAAAAAGTTCAGTCTTCGAACAATGAAGAAAAGAAAACCCCGACAGGTGGGTGTAAAACTGGATTGCCAGAATTTAGGGTTTGTGCCTAATCAATCAAAGGGCGTAAACTGCATAGAATTCTTTATGTGTGTCACTGGGGAATAAATGCAGCCAGTTTCCATGTTTAATGTTGTACATGTACGTACATTATTTTTAAGTTATTATGCGTGAAGACCAAAGTACGTCAACTAAAGCAGACAAGTATTTGTAAGTACGTAACGAGCATCAGCACACAGAGGAAAGAGGAAAATTAGCCTGCGAACCAAAAATCATACACTATATAAAATGCAGCAAAGTAAGGCACGTTTATGCAGTTACGGTTCGTAGGAGTGGAGTGATCCGGATACGAGCTGGCAACCCAATCCGTCCCCAGATTATTGATGCAATACCTTTACCGATATGTCCAATTTTCCGCTGGCATAAAGATGAATCACTGAACCTCAGTGTCGGACTGGCCAAGTCGGATAGCTTGCGATTGCCGAGGGCCCAAGGGCCTGACCCAGGCCGCAAGACCTATAAGGAAGTGGAAAGAGGTACATGGTATACCACTTTAAAAAAAAAAGGTTCAAAAAATTAATATCTCAAAAACCATTATAACTACAACATTCCTGCAATAGCATGGTTGTAGACAAGCATTTAAAGTTTTGTTTATATTCTTTCTTTTTAATTCTGACCAATATGTTCCATTTGTCCGCCCTGCAGTTCTATAACTCTTCGAAGGCGAAGAGTGAAATTTTGCACCACCCTTTTACACACACTGATTTCCACTTCGTTCAGGACTGTGCGAATGTGCTCCTGTAAAGTATCCAATTTCGACACTCGTTGTTGGAAAGCCTCATCCTTCAAAAAGCCCCAGAGAAAGAAGTCACATGTGTTAGGTCTGGCGAGTGAGGTGGCCAATCATAGCCAACATTGTGACGTTGCGACTAACGATTGGAGAGCATCCTTTTCTTAAAGTTCGAAAACAAAACGTCAAGTGTGTCGTTGGTCGTGTGAGAAGTTGCACCATTTTGCATGAACCATTGCGTTCCCACATGGAATTCTAATCTCTCCAACTCAAGAAACTGCCTTTGAACCAGTTCACGGTAAGTGGAGACTAAAAGGGGGCTCTCCAATCGTTAGTCGCAACGTCACAATGTTGGCCATGATTGGCCATATCACTCGCCAGACCTAACCCATGTGACTTCTTTCTCTGGGGCTTTTTGAAGGATAAGGTTTTCCAACAACGAGTTACGTCATTGGCTAATTGACAGGAGTGCATTCGCACCGTCCTGAATGAAGTGGACATCAGTGTTTGTAAAAGAGCTGTGTAAAATTTCACACTTCGTCTTCGAAGCGTTATACAATTATAGGGCGGACACATGGAACATATTATCAGAATGTACAAAGGAAAGAATGTAAAAAAAAAAACTTTAAATGCTTGGCTACAACCTTATTATTCTAGAAATGTTGTAGTTAGGATGGTTTTTGAAATATGATTTTTTTAAATCGTTTTTTTAAGTGGGACACCCTGTAGTAGGCAGGCCGCACGTGACGCGGCTGGCTCATTCATCGGATCAGTCTACAGAGAGCAGCAGATTGCTTCTTTTCCTTTTCGCTGCTAACTTCAGCGCAGTCTTCGTGTTCTTACTCAGTAAAAGGGTAAAAAAAAAAAGGAGCACGGCCATAGCGCACACCTTGGTTTTTTTTTTTTTTTTGGCATTGATTTGTTTGGTGTAACGGTAAAGTATTTTAAATAATACCTTCTATTACCGAAATGGGGAGTGGTGTCTCTTTCATTATATGCGGGGCCGTAGCGACTGGGGGGATCAAGGAAGCTTCCCCACCGTCCGAGAAGACATAGTGTTGGCAATTTCGAGTTGCCGAGTTGCAAAATGTGATAAACTTTCACTGCAAATTCACGTTTCCATGAATGCTGGTTAATTATCATCATCATTCGGTCAGTTTGAAAGTTAGAGTTTATGATGCGGGTTATTTTTTTTCATTAGTATTCGCAACACTTCTGTGTAACATGCGAGTAACTGAAACGCTGGCCCTGCTCGTTCTCAACCGCTTTCTTCTTCTCCGCACTCTTGTAACAATGGAACAGTGTAGGATCGCAACAATGGTTTTCGGTTTGGGTGCTGGGATATCTCAGCACTACTTTCATTTTTTGTTTTACATCTGTCACAAATACGGCATACACGCCAACAACACGAATCTCCTTTTGTAATTTTATCAATGATGATTAAACACAGATCAAATACATCCAACAACCAAACTAAAAAGCAGAGTACGAAGCTTTCGTATTCAAGAATTATTAAAATTCAGAAATGCGCTGCAACCTAAAAAAAAAAAAGACTACGAAACTTTCGTAATGCAAGAATTAAAATTCATCACAACTTAACACAGTTGTAGGAAATGCATGTGTCACCATGAACGTTTGCTTTAATCGTCAAATTCGCTGCATTTATCTTGTTTTGTCAGTGGTTTGGTTACCGTGCAAAACATGAGCTGCCACCATCATCAACAATCATATCACTAGAACGTTTGTACGCCGCTTAACTATCATTAGCACTAGTTCAAATGCAACAATAAGTCAACGCGCGGTAACAATGAGGGGTCGTGCGGAGAAGGCGAAAGCGGTTGAGAAATAGGATCTTACCCGTTCCCTCATGCTGAGCCCAATAATACTCGGGCGCTGCGCGCCCTCGTTCTTGTTAGAGCTCAGCACTCGGGAAACGGGTAAGATCCTATACTTTCCTTTCACTTCCCTGCAGTTCTCCTCCTAGCAACGAGACTTTGGAGGAAATATAATTAATTAGTTATCATTCCTCCAAGCACGAGACTGGTCCCGAAATTGAGGGCAAAAACAGCCCTAAGTTCCCCTACATCAAGGGAGAAAAAATGAAAATGGAGTATGTCGATTTCAAATGTGGAAGCGTTTTTCCATTACTACCTTTAAATTGTTTTGGACAAAACTGAGTAAAAGGTTTCATCTTTCGACGTTACATTTTTTATAAACATGTTGCTGCGTTAAAATATGGACATTTTTTTTTCAATAATACCTCTAAACCAAGTCGTCTGGGATAAAACTGAAAAAGATTTCACTATTTTTCACCTTTCGATGGTGCATTAAAAAAAGATTTTCCGGCTGGGGGTACACAGCATTTCATCGTTATTAATGAAAGTCTAAAAGCCTAAAAGTCTAAACTGAACTCGGTTAATTTAATTCTCAAAAGAAAATGTCTTAAAAAAACATGATTTAGTCACAATTAAGTATTTCCGAAACCTGCCTCCCTGAAGAACGAATAAGAAAAATCACCAAAATTTGCTTGACTTTGTTGCAAATGTGCTTACTGGAAGCCATAAAATGGCAGAAACAGGCACTAAAATAGCGCAAAATACTTCAGCATCCGGGGTTCCGCAAAAAAAAAATTAAGATCTGCCTGATATAGAAGGGTTTATTACTTTCAAAAGAAATGTAATAATAATTACGTGGTACTTATTATTTAGTGGCAGTGCGCCGCTTAAAAAATAAAATCTTAATCGCCTACAAGATGCAGGATTCCAGTGAAATCTAGGTTCTTCAACCCAGTCTTTACTTTTTAAATCATTTGTGTCATGCTGCTTGCGATAGATGACTAATGTTGTGGCGCCTTCTGCACTAAGCCGATTTATTAGTTTTTGAATGAATAATTCCAACGTTTGGAAAGATTTGCTCGGTGGATGCATCACTGCATGGTGCCTTGTGAAGCTGACCTATAAATTGCATAAAGTTCTTGGCCACTGATGTGTTTTTAGCCATTTCAGTAGCGTAGCCTATTGTAAATGCATGCATAGAAAAAAAAATAGTAGAATAAAGTCTGCATTTTTACCCAAATTTAAAGATCATTTCCACGAGGGCATAATTCGTTTCGTAACCGTACATCCGCCCACCAAAAACAATCGTAATCCAAGTTACAACACGTTATTTGTTAATTTCTCGTAACTTTATTTAATTGTGCATGCTATATTCATCATAACCAATTTCTATGTTACTTTACCTAAAGTAAATTATTTTACAATGCGTAAATTAGTGCAGGACGATTGCAACGCATGACGAATTCGTTACATGTAAAAGTAAAGACAACCAATCAACCAATTATGGGTTTATACGACGGACATTTTAGAAGAGGAAATAGATAAAGGGAGGGACAAGCCCAGGAACTTAGCTATATATTTTCAACACAGAATAACGTAACTATTATTAGAACTATGGGAACTATTATTAGAAGCTATGGGAACTATTCTGGCATATTCTGGACAATATTTCGGCCCTTATGCGATGATCGGAGGTTTCCCGGATCTAATCCCTGGGTTGGCACTTTTCTTTACCAGATATTTCTTCTTCAATTCCTGTTAAGGCAGTCTGACATCATTTCATTCCAAAAGGCAACGTAAATAGTTTTGCATTCGCATTTATTTAATTGAAGAGGAATGAAATAATTGCGATCCCCAGAAGCTACGACAAGTGTTTGTTTATTTATCTTGGATACGCATGCTTAGTTTTGTTTTATTTTGATTTTTTTACAGAATGTAAAAAAGATAAGGATTGTCCTATTTACAGTAAATGTGTCGCTAATATCGTAGATGTGATCGGCGATGGGAAGGTTCACACTGCATGTCAGTGCTTGTATGGCTCTTCACTCACTACCGGAAAGTGTAATGGTTCGTGTGTTACTTCTGTATTAATCTCAAACCTATAGCAGTGTTCTTTGTATGATTGTTTTGTTTACGCTACGTTGCTTGCTAATCTGTCCAAATTTGAGTTACTGATTTTTGTGAATGATTGAGCCCGAATTTATCGATTCAAATTATCAATCCAACATTTAAATTGTTCGGGAATCTATATAGTGCATATATCTATACCATTAAGGACGTACGATGTGTGTGTGTGTTTGTGTGTTTGTACCTCTACTCCTCCGAAACCAAAGCACCTACAAAGACGGGAGTAGGACCAAACGAAAGATAATTAAATTTCGCTTTTAATAGGCCTATTTTCATTGCTGTAACTTGATATTACGACCCTCAAATACGCGAAAAACCTTGAAAACGTAACGTCAACGGTTTTTTTTTTTAAACCCTCTTCATGTTTGTTCATGACGTCATAGTTTGTTCATGCATACCTCCTCGAGCAAAAAGCGATGATCTGGAGCGCAGCGAGACGCAGCCGAATGAGCCGAAAAAAATAACCTAAAAGTACAACGCATTTACCACACACCACAATCATATAGATCTTAAAATTGGTTTTATATTAACTGAATTGATGCATGGAAAAAAACAAACCAATAGATTTGGTTTTAAAACGATGTCAAAAATTCGTGTTTCTGAAGCACGGAGGTGCGCGGATTGAACGAGCAAAGCGAGCGATTTCCACGTAAACTAAACCTTTTCAATGTGTGTTTCACTCTGTTCTATCAACTTTCATCTCTCACCTTCGTAGGGGATTACTTCTGGAGGAGAAGACGTACAAACGTGCAAACAAACAAATCGTATGTTTGGAATGATGTAGGTGAAATGTAGATATGCTGAGGAATGTGACGAAGGAACTGTGAGCAATTTTTGTAATTAGTTTGCGTCAAAATAATAAGGACATCGAAATAATCAGTACAATAATCAGTACATAGAAAATACATGAAGCATGGATCATGTTGAAGCTATTAGTTACGCACTGAGATGATCTGGAGAAGGATGCACGCAAAAAATACCCTAAACGGACGACGTAGCACATATAGATAATAAAACTGATTTTGTAGCAAGTGACTTGATGCATGGAAACCTGGTTTTAAAAGGGTGCCAAACATTCACGAAGCACGGCAGTATGCAGTTCTGAAGCACGGCAGTTTCTGAAGCACGGTGGTGCGTGGATTAAGCGAGCAGAGCGAGCGATTTCCACGTAAAGTAAACTTTTTCAACGTGTGTCTCGCTTTGCTCTCTCTCAATCTTTCATATCTCACCTTCGTAGGGGATTACTTCTGGAGGAGAAGACGTACAAATGTGCAAACAAACACATCGTATGTTTTGAATGATATAGATGAAATGCAGACGCGCTTAGGAGTGTGATGGACGAACTGTGAGCAATAATTACAATTAGTTTGCGTCAAAATAATCAGCACATGATTTTGTGAATCAAAGAAATCAAAGAAATTACTGGAAGCATGGATCGACGCGCACGTATCTCTCGGATGGCCATACTGCCATTAAGCCTCCAATCCCCCCCCCCCCCCCATACTGTTGGAATGATTTATGGTTATCATTTGTTTATGCTGTGAAGCCTTACGAAAAATGCGTACTGCACTCTGACCATTTGCTTGATCATTTTAGACGTGGCATGTCTGTTAGCAGCACAAGAGTTGCAGTATGCAAACTCCTCGAGCGTGGCGAGACTACGCGGAATGAGCGAGCGACTCCGCTAATCTTTCTTAATGAGCAAACTGAATTTGAATTTATTCCAGGAGCCCTGATCTACAATCATGCGCTCTGTGGCAATAATTGAATTGAATTGAATTGAATTTAATGAGTCAATAATGCCTTCAAGCTCCTAACCTAAACTAAAGCTTCGTAATGGTTATAGCATGGATTTTGCAACAATGGGCCGGTATAAGGGATTTAATGCACACTTTTGGTGAAGCGACGTACGAGGAGCTGTGGAATCGTCCGAGGGAGCGAAGCCCCGAGGATGTTGCGCAGCTCCGAGGACGTCGCTCCACCAAAAGTGTGAATTAAATCACTTATACCTGCCCATTGTTGCAAAATCCATGTTATAACTGTTTTATTACCATACTTTACATCGCTTTGACAGGAGTTATTTAATGGTTTGTCTGAATTTATTGCATCATTAGGGAGCGTTCATAAATTATGCAACGCTTGTTCTAGCAATTTAG
>JAHWFP010010909.1:28042-54129 GCA_023313725.1 Lithobius niger | reverse complement strand
CCCCCCCCCTCCAAAATAAAATAACGACAGGAGGGCACCGTATCAACAAAATGTTATTTTGAAATACGTGAAGCGAATTCGTACGAAAATTGCACCACGAAGTTGCAGGAAAACGTTTTCTATTCAACTTTTCAAGCCAGCATTCTAGCTTACAGGGCTTCGCCGCGATCTATCCCCCCCCCCTTCTCCCACCCACACTACAAGAAGCCCTTATTTAGAAATAAAAATATTTTTTCTTGGCACGGAGCAAAGAAAAAGGGCGAGCGGCCGACAATGAGGACGGATATGCGCTCTAACAATTAGAAACAAACACAATATTGCTTCAATAATGCTGACTATTAGAGCCGAGTTGAATCGGCGTGAACCAGCTAGACTGGCGTATGTTACTCGGGGAACAACTAGTAGTTCACAAAAGATTGAAATCCGGCTCGATGTACAAGATGATTTAAAAAACAGTGGCAAATGTCAGGCCAGCCTAAGAACGACTGGGAGAGTCCATCTGTGGGTCCACATTAGAGAGTGCAGGCAGACAGACAGTGGGGGAAATGGGTAACTATTATTGCCGCGCATCCACTAGCTTTAAAGTCCCTATTACGGAATCACATTAGTGAGGGAAAGGTTTAAGTGCTAATCGTTTTTCCCCACTAGCTTTCTACCTGCACTCCTTACTCTGGAGCCATATTAGTGAAAGCTGGTACACTGTAAAGGCGGTGTATAGCCTACTGACGGTACACATCACTGTGTATTCTGATCAGCCGTCATACGAATTTTATCAATTTTGTACACATTTTGACTCACAAAGTACTGCTACACACGGTTCAAAAAGTACTGTCAGCATACAACACTATTACTGCACAGCATCACTCTTCATAGTGTGAAAAGCTAGTGGAGGAAAGGGGTCAGTACTATTCTCATTCCCCCATTGTAGAGAGTCCAACTTTAAGCCCACATTGGGGGGGGGGGGGCAGTTAGGAAGATAGTAGGGGTGACGTGACGCACCCATTAGCTTTTTACCTAACCTTACTATTACGGAGCCATAGTGATGCCAAGTAAACAGTAGGGTGAAAGGGTTTAGCACTTATCCCTTTCACCCACAAGCTTTCTACCTGCCGTTCTTAATCTGGAGCAACATTAGTTAGGGCTGGTAAACATCTCTGTGTCTGCAGCTCACTAGGGTGGAGTGTAAAAACCTTTTTTTGGAATTCCTTATTGGCATGATGTGGAAAAATTGCTCTTGGGCATCACTATGACACTCAAAAAATGTCATCACCCTGGGGTCATGTCTTGAGGTGCCCCAAGACCCTTCGAGTTTAACGGAATGGTGAAAAAGGTAAAAATGATGAATATAAAGAAAGAAATCACAAGGTAGGGGGTAAATGAAGCAAGCAGTCTGCATTAAAGACTGGCCTTGTGAGAATACACAATACACAAGTCTGAGAAAGAAAGAAAAGACAACTGCCCCGACTGGGACTCGAACCCAGGACTTCCCGTTTACTAGCCGGGCGCTCTAACCACTGCGCTACCGGGGCGGGTACTAGCTACAGACTCCAGCCGAGCTAAGTAGCTGTTCAATCTTTCTCAGTGGTGACCTAAAGATCACAAACATACTTACAAGGAGGGAAAGCAACTTTGCTTCTTGGCCTTGCATTATTTCTAGTGCTTTCATTATTCAGTTGCTTTCCCTCCTTGTATGTATGTTTGTGATCTTTAGGTCACCACTGAGAAAGATTGAACAGCTACTTAGCTCGGCTGGAGCCTGTAGCCAGTACCCGCAACGGCAGCGCAGCGGTTAGAGCGCCCGGCTAGTAAACGGGATATCCTGGGTTCGAGTCCCAGTCGGGGCAGTTGTCTTTTCTTTCTTTCTCTGACTTGTGTATTGTGTATCCTCACAAGGCCAGTCTTTAATGCAGACTGCTTGCTTCATTGAAAATGATGATTTGACTGTTTTAAAAATGTAACTTTGAAGATTATCTCATCGATTCTCTCAGTAATTGCGTGTCGTAATTACAAAGAATTTTATTTATCTTAAAAATTGTGGGAATAATTAAGCACCGAAAATTGGCCGAAATTGCCATTTAGACAATTTTGGGCCCGTAACTACTACTTATACTATTGCACAGAAAAAAAAAATGGGGGCAATTATTGCTACCTTTCTTAGACTGTATGTGTTTCAAATGAGATAATCTTAAAATATAATTTAAAACCAGTCAAATCATCATTTTTGCCTTTTTTGTCATTTCATCCATTGCCGTACAAATGTTAAACTTGAAGGCCCTTTGGGGCGCCTAAAGACATAACCTCAGAGTGATGAAATTTGTTGTGTGTGATACTGAAGCCACTTTTGCACACCCTGCTAATGAAGAGCCAGACTATGATCTAGCTGCAAGGAGCACTGGGCATACGCTTAGATAAACAAAAGATTGTCAACGCAAAGCTGCAAGAGAGGAAATCCTCAATTTTTGGGTCTTGTTGACAGCTGTTGCATTTTTCAATAAGCAGCTTCCTTTTTTCTTCCGATTTTCAATCTCTATAAGCGGTGCCAAACAATGATAGCCCCCTCCCCCTCTCCCCTCACCAAAGTAAACTATGGCATATTTTATTGTGGGTTTACACTCATAAGCTCAATACTCAGTGTTCACTCCGTTGGTGTCACGAGTAGGGAAGGAAGACAAAAGTGACTCAAAAAGCTCCGTGTTAAACTCCATTTCCCGAAGCGTATCATCGATATACTGCTCCTTCCTGGTACAACTAATTCAAATTCCTACAGGTTCAGAAAGGATCCTTTTTTCCACATTGTCCTTCAAGATAGATCCAAACCTTTCACTGCCATTCAGATCGGGAGAATTAGGGCCACTCTTCATTAACAAAGAAACACGGAGCTGTTTGTGTCACTTTTGTCTCCCTACCCTGCCTTCTTCAATCTGTACGTGACGCCATTGGAGAGAATATTGAGCTGGTGGATGTAAACCCACAATAAACTATGCTACCTACAGGTACTTCATTTTTTCCTATCATGCTTAGTTTACTCTGGGGATCAATGGACAAAACGTGCAGAACCAATATGAATAAAACACTAAGTCAGCAGCACAGGCGACAAATCAACACACTTATATTTCGGTATCAGCGAGAAATTGAAACGATACCTTCTTCAGAGATAAAATATAAAAGTTGAAAACACCTCACATAACAGTATTTATGTTTCCGCCAGATTGGCTTCGTTGCCCTGCGTGCTGATACTAAAAGACGAAAATAGTATGCATGAGCTTCATATGCAATCAATGCCATAAAAACCTGTTTCATGAAAATAACACTTAAAAAGGGACATACTTTATTTTTCGTCCACGCCTTCCCCTCCCCACTTTTTCGTTCGGTTTTGCCCCAGTTGCTGCATTTCCCTTTGTTTTGTGTATTCCACTATTCGATTGCTCCCACTCTCTACCCTGGCACACGGTTTGTCACTTCCGCTCTCTAAACACACCTCACTTCTCTTTCTCATTCCACACGCAACCCTCAATCTGCACACATGATCCTGTAAGTAATCATACTAAAATAATGCATCCAGAGATATTTGTAAACGTATGTCCCTTTTTTAAGTGTTATTTTCATGAAACAGGTTTTTATGGCTGTTTGACATCGATTGCATATTCAGCTCATGCATACTATCTTCGTATTTTAGTGTCAGCATGCAGGGCAACGAAGCCGACCCGGCGGAAACATGAATACTGTAACGTGAGGTGTTTTTAACTTTTATATTTTTTTCTCTGAAGAAGGTATCGCTTCAATTTCTCGTTGATACCGAAATATAAGTGTGTTGATTTGTCGTCTGTACTACTTGTTTAGTGTTTTATTCATATTCTTGATCTGGGGAGGGGGAGCTATCATTGTTTGCACCCTGTACATGATTCGAAGCGTAAGGGATTGGACAAAACAAGATTTTTCAGGTTTAAGATATCCGTTCTCACATCATTAGCTGGACTAAAGTTGCTGTTTGTTTTGTATCTCCAGTTCTGCTTGCAGCTAGCTCAACGACTGGTTTCCTATGTAGATAACATGCAGTTATTGCTTCTGTTTGCACACCCAGTATTCGAGGCTTTGGACTAGCGTTTATGTTTTTTTTTTTTTAAATATATATTGTCTTCTCGTTCGGTTCTGAATGTAGTTATTATTATTATTTTTTAATACGTATCCCACAGAATGTGAACAAAATTACCACTGCCCTAATAATGCTGAATGCAAGTGGGAGAGATGTGTGTGCACATATGGTGGATCAGTTTGGAGCAATGCAAAATTGGAATCTTGCGATCGTACGTATAAGAATTAATTTTTATTTCTGTAAGTTTACACTGGAACTGAAACAATTCTTGAGGGTATATTACTAAAATTTAGATTTGCAAACGTCCCCTGGCGAAGGGTATCGTTATACCGTATGCGATTTAACATGGGAACCGTGTGATTAGCTAACTGTTAAGGAAAAATGTAACCACAACGTAAAAAAAAAATGGTTGTAACCTACTATTCGATGTCGTACTATTTATGGTGAAATAATGCGGTCAAAAAGTAGAAAAACCAAGCCTGGTAAGAGGTCGACAAGGTTGAAAATGGTTCAGCCATTCACAGGAGTATATCATCAGGCCCTAACATTTGCTAAGTTAGTCCCTTTACTTCTGCCGGTAAAGGAAAAACTTAACCAAAAAATTAAAACAAATAAACAAACAAAAATTACTCGTAATTGCTAATCCAATGTCAGAACACTACTGATAAAATATTGCGATAAAAAAACTAGAAAAAAAAAAGAAGTGGTATCATGTCAAAAAACAAAAACCAGTAAAGCTCCTCCAAGTTAAGAATGGTTAGCTTTTCAAATGAGTAATATCAACAGATCAAAACATTCGCCAAGTTAATACCATCGATTCACACTACGTTAAAGATGTAAAAGGAAAAACATCACCATAGCACCCAGAGTAACCATTGCTGGTCTACTAGTCTACTATAATACCATGCGCAATGGCTGTTTGCTGTGACGTCACCACGAGTTAGCCAATGACGAACGAGAACATCGGCTGTTTGGCCATCTGATTGGACTAGCCCAATCACGTGATGTGCACGTCACAGCAAACAGCCATTGCGCGTGGTATAGTAAGCTTCAAAATGTTTAAAAGGGTTCAAAGGGTTTTGTAGCGAGCGAGTAGCCACTCTTGTTCATATGCCCGCCGAAGCCCAAACGCCCTATGTCTGCGGCACCCTAGGGAATCTCCTTTTCAGGTCAACAATGGAATCTGAAACAATTCAGCATCTTATAAGTTCATATCTTCTACTGACCAATTGTGTGACGACATCTCACGAATTTGGTGGCGACACGCTAACGTGTGTCAAGATAAAAAAAAAAATAATGCTTTGATTACTCCCCTTTCTCCACTGGGCGCTAAACCATTTTTTCTCTTCTGATTTTTTCTGACGCCTCTCTTCACACAAAAAGCGTACAAAAATGGAGGACCAATGAAAGAACGCGAAAAATACGGTGGAAAGAGATTTCTTAATTTCTTCAACTATTTTTCAAAATCCTTCCTGCAATTCTTCCTTGGCCCAGTAATGAACTTATAACCCCTATAATCCCACGTTTCACAGTGATAAAGAAAAAAAAATTTTAAGTCAAGCAAGAAAGAAAATTCTATTTTTCAAAACTCGTTTTATGATACAAAAGTAAGTTTCCACCTTAGCCTCTATTCATCATTCAACCCTATTCAAACCCTATAATGTCATTCAACCACCTTCCTCCTGGTTCGGGGACTAAGGGAGGGGGTAGGGAAGGAAACTGGAAACTGAAATTGTTAGATCATGCTAAAATTCAGTTGTTTTGATCTAAATGTAACTAATATCACCTCATAATACCACAAGTATAGAGGCATGCAATTTGGCAGTCATACAAATTGTTCGGGTGGGGTTTTAAGAATCATAGTTCACAATGGTTGACCTTGACATACATAAGGTCAACCATTTTAATGCATTTCTTCGTTTGTAACGGTGTACGTTTGTACGGTGTAACGGGGTGTATTCGTAAAGTTCCAACTGCAATCACGAGCAGGGTGAAAAACCCGCGAACACAGAAATCTGTTTTGAAACAAACCATCCGAAAGGACTTACGAACGAACAAAACTAGCAGCTTGGTCGCTAAATTTGATGCACTGCACTGTAAGCACAATGGAATACAGGAAATTTGGGGATCTAGCCTTAGGAGCAACCATTGGTTGCACATGCAGTGAACACTTTTCAGCGTAATTAAACGGCAAGCCTTTTTGTGTTGATGTGTGAGAGCTTCCTGTACATTCTTGCCTGCATTTTAACCTTGCCTAATCTAGACACACGCTAGTGTGTCGCCGTGAAGTAGATGACTTATTGTTGTTTGAGCTTAATGGTTACAGCGTAATTGTTAAGAGTGTATTTGTTGTCAGATGGCGGCTCACTAGTAGACTGTGTCTGTTAACTGTAACTAGCTGATGCATGATTTCAGCATACTGGTGTAAATTTCCCATGCGGTAGAAATCTTTGGAAATCGTAGGAATCAGGTGTCTTGGGCCCAGTAACGAAGAAAACCACAACAACTTTACAGTAAAGTTTGGGAAGGTGTCCTCTGTGGAGAAAACGTGCCCTCAGTAACGTTGATTTGTGTTACTGGCTAGCTAGTCAGCTAGCTAACTACTGCTAGTTAAGGTCATGTCTCCCATGCTAATTCTCGTAAGATATAAAAACACGTCTACAGCTCGCTAGGAAAAGTTTGCATATCTAAATTTTAGCTCACAGGTAAAGAGTGGTACGGGGAGTGCTTTTTTGTACATTGTGGGCTGCAGCTAGTAGCACGTGGCCCTGAAGTGGTGCGTAAATGCAAAATTATTGTTGTGACCATTGTTTGTGTTGTTATCCAACAGTCTATTATAACATGCTTAAGGTGTCAAACGCGCACCGTAGAATAGAAGAGAAGAGATGAGAATATGTTTAATTGAGCCACGGTCCGAAGCTGTGCGTTCAGAAACAAGACTAATCGCCATTTACAATCAAATTTACACTAAGATCAATATCAAGATCAATTCTGCAATAAACACATTGCCAGTCTGCCATTGCCACCGCAACAATTCACTCGAGTTTTAACGAAATAACTATACTTGCACTTGTTGCACTGTTTGCTTCAACGACATAGTAAATAAACTAACCTTGGTTGCTGGTTGTATACTGTTCAGTGAGTTTTATATTATATAATATTTCAAAAGTGAAATATTATGTGATCAGTGAGTTTTATAGTATGTGATTGCTATGGTACGGGAATACTACTGAACTACGGAAGTCGCAACAGAAAAGAGACTGGGATTCTATCATTGCCAGGCCATTGTGCAGATCGTGAGCACACGGTCCAGTCAAGTAGGACAAAAGTAAATTTTGTCACAGAAATATGTCTTAGTAATGTGCCGAGTTTGATGGTTGCGCTAGACTTATGCTAGTGTGATGCTAACAAGTAGACGATCGGCCAAGTAGATTAATTGTGATTGAGTGACCAATTCCAGCTTCATTGCATGATTAAAATTATCAATGGTAGGGGCAACTCAAGGGGAATGAGCTGATTGTGTGAACGAAAATCAGCGTTTGTCAGCCAGTGTGCTCAAAAATGGGATTGAACAAACTTAATGATGTGAAACATGGGCATACAATAAACCAATCCAAATCAATTTGGCTGATGTAACGGCTAATTGGGCAATGTCAAACGTGAAAATTATGAATGAGATAATTTATAGACGTAAAATACCTCTGGACAAAAAAGGTAGAGGTGACAATTAGACCGTGGGACTCTTTGCATTCACAGGCCTATGAAAGTTTAATATCCACCCAAAACTAAAACTTGTAAAGAGAAGCCACCAAGTTCCCAAAAAGAGTCGATCTTTTGAGAGTAGTGATATCATTCAACCAGGGAAAGGCCGCCAAGGTTAATCCTATTAGCCAAGTTAATCGCACCGAATAATAGTTTGGACGTTAAATGAAAACTTAAAGATTGCTACTGCTAGATCTTCTAGTTTTCATTTAACTTTTGATATATTAGTAGGTGCCATTAATTTGGCTAATAGGATTAACCTTGGGGGCCTTTCCTGGTTGAATGATATCAATACTTTCAAAGGCCTACCCTTTTTGGAAACTTGGTGGCTTCTCTTATACCAGTTTTGGTTTTGGGTGGATACCCCTTACCGTTACAATGCTAGAAATGCAGTAAACAATGTCGAGATCAACTTCTATCGCATGTTCAAGTAAGCCCCTGACCATTCTACATCACTGCCATCTAGCATTTCTGTAGAAGGGAATATGATAACAGTATATCTGCATTGTCTAGCATAATAAATAAACGACACTGACAAAAATTTACACAGTGACCTAACATAACTTTACAAGCATTTTTATGAACTAAAAGCACGTTCTATGTTTTAGCAAATTCACTGGGCATAGTCTTATACACTGTAGGAGCCATTGGAGCCATCGTAACAATTGTTGGACTCATATGCTACAGAAGGTGAGTTGATCGTACTGTTTGTAACACGCTATTTACGCACATGGTGTGAACGCACCATGTGAACGCACATGGTGCACCTTGCAGTTACATATAAGCTGCTTGGCGTCCTGTCAACTTCCGTCTACACCGGAACTTGGCCGAACGCCAACAGCCGGGAACGAGGCTACTCTATTGTTCCAACCAGTTAGAGCCGGCTCCAACCTGTTAGCGGTTACGCAACGTAATGCCTCAGGCGACTTCTATTGTTCTGGCCCACGCATAAATACGAGGACCTGGACCATGGGAAGGCACTTGGTGTGGGGTAGACAACTCGAAAGGTTGTCTCCCTGGACTCAGCTCAGGATAAGACCAAGCTCCTAAACTTGTGTTTTATGCCTAATATGTGTTCTCAGTGCATAGTCCCCTAGCTATGCAGTAAGGAGTAAATTGGGTTTGAGATTATTCTTGGATTCAATCGTCTACTCCCTGAGTACGTCACATATTTAGTTGCAAATTGCAGGGCTAATGATGATGAGTGAAAAGTACTGGATGCTGTAAAAAAAAAAAGCCCGAAGGTGCACCCGTCATCTTTTTATTATCACTTTAAAAGGCAAAGTTAGTTTCATGGCAAAGAACGACGACAACAACCCCGAAGCAGCAACCTCTTCAGTGATAACGGGCGAGCGTGTCAGTTCTTTGCTCAGACGTTGAAACTCGTACGTTATTTCCTTGAAAAGTTGAAATTGGTACATATAGTTGCCTCGACTGACAATCTCAACGGCATGTCTTAAATGACGACATGCACAAAGACAGTTATTTTTCACACGTACGGATTGCTCAAGCCAAAGCGATAAAACTGGGAGTGGGAGTTCGGGGTGGGGAAGAACCTGAACGAGGAATGCCCGTGGGTTGGGCAGTGCTTCTGTTAGCCCTGCTCTTTAGAAAATAAAGAGATTGGGCGGGTGGGGAAAGGGGGTAACGCGTCTGGCATCATTAAGCATATGATTATGCATTAACTGAACCCACAAGGTAAGTTTTTTCGGGAGGATGGGAGGAAAGAGGGACGGGACACGGGCCTTAGGGTGGGAGGAAAAGGAGAAAGAAAAGTGCCTCCTACTTCACTTGTCTTTCAGATTGATCCACACTGTGGAATCATAAATCCCATCCTCGTGACTCCTTTCAAATTGTGGAATTTTGTTTGGGATGTAATAAAAATAGCGTATGAACTAGGTCCTAATCACTAGACTTACCAAGTAAGGTGCGGGTTCACAAACTGCGTACTTTGGCTGCATCCTGGGCCTATGGCTTTGGAACACCACCAGACGAGGTAGTGGCTGCGTGCTCCTGGAACAATAGTAACACCTTCATTTCGCACTTTCTAAGTGACATAAGTGCTACGAGAGGAGGGAGAACGATGAAAGAGCACATTGCGACATGTAGCAGAATTGGACAGTAATTTCTATTTGGTCTGCCTTAAGTGACAATTGCTCTAACACAGTGGAAAGATAGTGTAACACAGTAGAAAGATAGTGTAACACAGTGGAAAGATAATGTTACACAGTGGAAAGATAGTGTAACACAGTGAAAGAGGAAGTATAATAGGAAGAAAAATTAAGTGTCGCAGTGAAAGTTCAGATAACAAGGATCGAAAACTGAGAAACAACCACGGGTGAAATAAAACCTTGGGCGAAGCCGGGTTCGACTGCTAGTAAATAATAAGAGTGGCGTATTGGAAATTACTACACTCCATTATTAACAGATTTAATGGTTAAATTCGACCCTGTGGTTTTACATCATTTTTCACCAATACTATCAAATAAATACATTTAAAAGCACGAAAGAAAATGTTAAGAGCTGCCAGGAAGTTGATTTCACATTTTTTGAAGTTCATATTTTTTCATGAGTGGGTTCGTAAAGGGGGCTAAATTTGTTCTTCTGATGACTCTGTGCCATAGTAAAGAATTACTTCGTGTATTTGACCTGGTTTGGCTTTCATATTGCATAGTAAATAACTTGCTAGGGTAAATTCCTGAAAATAAAAAAAAGTGCATGTATACGGTACCAGTACCACTAAGAACACGGACAACATCCTCGATGTCAATAACATTTTGGTGCACTGCAATCTGGTGGGTGATTCTGACATGAATGGATTTAGGCAACCTACCCAACCTACCCAATACTCCTTCCTAATTGCACTCCGGGATATAAGATAGTACAATTCCCTCACAACTTAATCCCTAGACCACTGGACTAGCGCATTGGATGAAGGCGCTCTTTCGGACACTGTGTATTTCGACTTTAAAAAAACTTTTGAGTCCGTTATTCATCGCAAACTCCTCCTTAAAATAAATTGTCGTTGTATTGGGGGTCTCCTTAAAAGTTGGCTAGAGTCCTTCCTCCATGAACGCCTCCAGAGAGTACAAATTGAAAACTCTTTTTCTTCCTGGTCAAAAGTGCCATGTGGTGTTCCCCAGGCATCTGTTCTTGGCCCTCTTCTCTTTGTAATTTATTTAAATGACTTGAAATTAGAAAACTGTAACTAATTTGGGTTCAAGTTTGCCCGAAGGTTGGTACCACAACTGTCGACTCGTCACTCGGATCTGGAGGCACAAATCCAACATGTGGTTCATTGGTCGAAACAATGGCAGCTCCCCCTTTCCATCCAGAAATGCCCCACGTTTTATGTAGGCAAACGGGATCATTGTTCAAGGCATACACTGGACCATTGTCTCCTGCCCGCTTCTGAAGAAGTGTGTGACCTCGGGATTTGATTCACCCAAAATCTTAAATCTTCTCTACATTGCCGAAAGGTTCGTGCCTCAGCTTACGGTAGGTCCGCCATAGTAAATCGGTGCTTTACTTCTGGAAACACTGCTACGAAGGTCTGGGCTTTTAGAGTCTTTGTGCACCCGTTACTTAAATATGCAACTCCTGTCTGGTCGCCTTATTTGGCATGCAACATCGATTTGATTGAGTCTGTCCAGCGTTGCTTTACGAAGGACCTTCCTAGACTTAGAAATGTTGCATATGGGGTTCGCCTGGAGAGTTTGGGACTTGAACTTTTGGAATTGCGTAGAATTAAGTTTGATCTGATTCTTACATACAAGATTTTACACCATTTAATTGAGTGGATCTTCCTTTTTTTGATCGGGCTCCAGGTCTGATCAACACGTGGGGTCACAATTGGAAACTGTTCAGCAGGCTCGTCTTGACTGTCGACATAACTTCTTTTTGGTAAGGGTATTGCTTATTTGGAATGCCCTTGGGGTTGAAACCGTAAATGAAGATTCTGTGGCTTTGTTCCGTAGAATGCTTAACTCCGAACCCTTGAAAAAATTTCTTAAACGGCCTCTCTTTGTTTCCAACTAAATTTTAGTTTTTTTTTTTCGGTGCTTCTTCTTTTAATCGTGGATCGGTGTAAGCGGCTCCCCAGCCTTTCCGACTTCCTTCCGCTGGTTGTAGGTGGCAAATATGGATATTATTATTATTATTATTTACCTGTAACATGCAACACCATTCACTCTGCGAGAATATGGTTAACTGACCAGGATGACCATCCACTTAATTTGTTAGGGGAAACACTTACTATGAGATTACACTTGAGAAAAAATTAGATGAAATGAGAATACTACTAACAAAACAAAAGAGTCGAGTTTAAGTGTTTTAATTAAAGAAAAATATTCTTTTAGAAATTTATTATCTGGCACTAAGTGATTATGTACAGGTGGTGTATGTGTATGGATGACAAGTGTTTCAAGATTAATTCGTGCTCTAGTGTGTTTTTCTCGAAACAAGATTTGGACCTTGTCATCCATACACATGCACCACCTGTACATAACCACTTAGTGCCAGATAATAAATTTCTAAAAGAATATTTTTCTGAAACTAAAACACTTAAACTCGACTCTTTTGCCAGGCATATTGTGAAACCCCCATAACGAATGCATCGCACCTTTGAAACATGTGACCCTGATTTGCATACACCTTGCCTTGCAACTTGGTTTCCCAATGGCGCAGGTGGGTCGTTGCTTTTCGGCTGCCATTTCTGCCTCTTTTGAGGAGAGAAATTGGTGTTTTTATCCGTTTTAAATTACTGTTTATGCTTTTAACGTAGGATGACTTAGTGGCTTTTGCCATGCTTTAATTTTATTGCTAATTTGATGACGAAAATTGAAAATTTTCGAAACGTTGTTTGTATTTTTATGTAGCACTGCTTGGTTTGCCTTCACATAATCTGTTACCTTGCTTTTTTACTCCATTACTATTGATTAAACGTTGGATTTTAAGACTAACAAATTATCTACCATACCAACATCTGTAGAATCCCAAGCTAAACGACAACAGTTACTGATATCATCAAATGCAGCCTTTCTAAATAGCCTCATTGCTAATACAAAATGGAGACCATAGAAGATTACCTAAATGTTTAGGAGCATTTTGACTGTGAGAGAGTATAATTACCACGACTACACTCCATTAGTGGGAACTAACGTAAGCAACGTGAACTCGGAATTTAGAATAGTCATTCAGAACCAAGATCTATTCATCCATCCTCACCAGAGTTACCCAAAGGGTTCCTTGGTAAAGGCATATGCAAATGCGGTGACAGACAAGAATGCTATGGTAAACAATGCAATAGCCTACCTTTTTTCAAACATCATGTATCAGATAAGGAACAAGACCGTGGGCAAGAGCAATTACCCGGGATTTGCCAGTACCATGAAAGGAATCATCAACTATGGCTTACAAGACCAAGCCCACGTAGCAAATAGGGGATGAATTCTAGATAGTGGTAGTACAGCCAACGACATAATCAATGCTATTTTCAAACACAAGCGAGACACACTTCTAGTGCTCACACTCCAAAAGGTTCTTTTGCTTACACCATCCCTCTCTCTTTCATCAACTCGGATTTTTCTTTATTTTAATGCGAACTGCAGACATACACACCATTTTCAGAGATAATGGCGTAGCCACAGGCAAGATTGTTCTAGAGCAAGTATCCTGGCAGGTTCCTCACATAACCCATTCTGATGCACAGAAAAATAGGTTATATGGCCTGGTTGATGCTGGTATCATGGTACGCTTGGCTATTAGACACTGGTACTCGGATTTGTTTGAGATTCCCACTTCTACTAGTTGTATGTTGAGATTGATAATGACTTCCTCAACAGAGGAACCCAGATACGAAATAATTGGAATTCAGATGGGCAGGGAATCGAACCAGAAAAATTAATCTGCAGTTTTCGATAACTGCAGCCTAACGGAGCCTCACATGACTTTGAATTCCGAGAAGTACCCACACTTAGTCATGAATGCAGGTTTTGCCAGTGGAAACATCTCAAATATACATCAAGATTTACTCAACTTTAGGAAGCAGTACTACGGAGAGATGCAAACAAGGCCGGCTTTTGATGTGTCAACTTAATGCTAAATACATTCCACTAATTACCATAGATTGTTCTTAGAGCGATTGACTTGAATTGAGCGTGGTCGACATGTCTTTGAGATTTAAATTCGGAGCTCAAGTACCAGCTAATACTAGATGCTATGCTTTCGTTATCAGTGATCAATTTATACGTTGGATAGGAGTAAAGTCAATGTTGTAACTTGAGACAAATAGATGCAAACAAAAATAAATATGTAAATAAAATAAATAAGTAAATAAGTACTAGTTGTAATAAATTATGTATTCGTCAGCCCCAATTCGGTTAACTGTATCCCAAAAGTGGGGTATGCTTTGAGAAATTAGAGCCAATAAAGTCCTCAGTGTCCCTACCCATCACCAAAACGCAAATTCGAAAATTCAAAGTGATAGAACCAGAGGCAAGGGATTGAACCTTAAATTCTTGTGCACACAAGTCAAGAAAGGAGGATTTTTACCTGCGCTATTATACCTTCTCTTGCCAGCTGAAGAGCGACACCTGGCTGTACTGCTGGCATCGCAAAGGCTGTCAACGATGCTAAATCTAATGCACTACAGCTAGCAGAAATAAACGAAACGATGCTATGATGGAAGTACTCACAATACGGAAAGGGAGCAGATTAAAAAATTAAACTAAAAAAAGCTACCCGAGGTGGTCATGGATTTTATCTAAAGCTGGCATTCCCATGAACTTAATACCCAGGAAGGTTTCAACCCTGCCGGTTACAGAATTGGCCATAGGTCGATCTCCTAGTATAGCATCCAAAGTGTGGTAAAATTGGCTAACATTGCGGCCCATGCCACTCCTGCTGTTGTTGTCTTTTGCATTGAGGTATGCTGACTTTAAAACTTTCCAACGACCGCGCACTTGTTCCCATGTTTTTTGCAGCCTGTATGGTTTAAAAATTCTGTCACACATTTTAAAATGTCCAGATTTCGATGTAGTTTACCATCCAATGTGGCAACAGTATTGGTGTCTGTCCAAGTGATACGCTGTGTTTTAGATTTCACTGCTATTTTTAAACGGAAGTGAAAAGTTTGGCGTCGTTTTGCCGTTATGCATGCTCGCTCCAGTCCGCCAATCAGAGTACAGGTGTGACCACACGGTAGGTTTCAATGCACTTTGAATTCTCACTACTGTGTGAGAATGTGGTTTCAGATAAAACTCATTGAAAGTGGTGCAGGGTGACCACACGGGAGTAGTGAAAACGCTTTAGCTGTACTTTCAACGCGCAATGAAGTCCAACTGCCTTGAGATAATACCGTGTGTACGCAGTGATGTCTGAGGTAGAAAATGTTCTATAAACCAATGACGTTCCTTACACTCATTTGTGTCGAATTTCATGCAACAAGTAAATAAATCATCTAACGGTTGGAAAATATTTATTAAAGCAATTTAATTCGGAAAAGATTCTTTTAAAACTGGGATAATATCTCTTTTCCTTTTTTTTGTTCCTTTTGATACCTATGGTCCTTTGATCATTATTCCCATCTCTCCCTCAGAAGCTCTCGACGACTCTGTGCATGACTGTTTATCATATTGGATTCAAAAGTTATAAGTGAATGCCATTGCAGGTGAATAGCAGTTCAATTAATTCTGCAGGAATAAGTGTCGTGGATGTCTATGTCTATTCAGCGAACACCTTCAATAATTTGGTACTTTATCATTTTATGCGTTACATGCATATCTTAGAAACACTTAATTTTGTAAGTAGAAGCAAGCAGTACCGTAATCAACTGCAAAAAAAGTGTTGTACCGGAAGTACCGTAACTTCGTCCCCCAAAGCTCCTAAAAATGCCACTCTCATTTTGTTGGTGACAAAGTAACCAAACAAGGTGTTTGGAACTCGCATTATGAGGTGTTTTCAAACCACATTCGATATTGCATCTTATGTTTTGTGTCTAATGCGAAATGGATGGAGGTGATGAAAGTGATCAAGTCGAGACAAGGGTCCCAGAAGTCAAGAAAGTCTAAACACCCATCAAAATGGCGGCATAAAACAGTAAAAAATGGCGGGCATGCACAGAAGCATGACTAACATGTCTCAACGTTAGAGAGAGAGAAAAAAAAAGAGAAAAAGGGGAGAAGTAAACGTCACAGTAGTTAAAGGCTTACAACAATCGTTACATGTCCACACTTATTGTTTGGTAACTGAAAACAAGTTAGGGGTAAATGCCTTAACATGAATGCCTTAACAAGTAAATAGGCAATCAATTGCATTTAGGACAATACTCGTCACAGCAACAACATTGTTATATGAGGTTACTAATATATTCCCCGTATGGCCAGTAAAGGTCTATAAAGACCTAAATACTAATGATACTAATGATAACACCACAGAAGCATTCGAAAGCTACTGAAGTGTTATCACTGCAAGTCTGTTGTGATTGGACGAATTTAGTACACGATCAAGAGAGAGAATTTCGGTCAGGGAAATTCTCAGTTATAATACCACGAGTGCTTGTATTAAATCGACAGTTTGGGTGTTTTAGAACGAAACTCCTTTTCAGTTTTAATTTCCCGAGACCGAAGGTCGAGGAAAATTTGTTGGAAAGGAGCTGAGTGCTAAAACACCCAAATTATACATCTAATAGAAGCACGAGTGGAATTCGGTTGAGAATTTTTGTTTAGTTTTCCCTAAACGATTTTCTGAAGGAATTTCGTGCTA
This sequence comes from Lithobius niger, assembly GCA_023313725.1. NCBI lineage: Eukaryota > Metazoa > Arthropoda > Chilopoda > Lithobiomorpha > Lithobiidae > Lithobius > Lithobius niger. The sequence goes on along the minus strand of JAHWFP010010909.1, from coordinate 37,511 downwards.
GGGATTCCGTTTCGATTTACGATCTCGATTTCGACATACGAAGTAATTTTGATTTACGGTGTTTAGTTTTGTTTATAATGTTTACCTTTTATGTTTTGTTGACGATGTTTAACTCTTATCTGGCGTAGCGTTACCATCCATGGCATCGCATTTCAATAATCAACCTGTAATTTCGTTCGCTACGGCAATGGCATTTCGTATTAGGCCTAACCTCATTTTTATGTTGATACGCCCAACCTTGGATACGCCAAATGAAACGTATAAGCAGCTTCGTGTTGCCGAAAAAACCCGACGATTAACGAAGCTGACGCCATTCCACCATCGCATTTCATTAACCAACCTGTAATTTCGTTCGCTTCGGCATTGGCATGTCGTATTAGGCCTAACGTCATTTTTATGTTGTTGATACGCCAAATTCAACGAATCTTAACCGAGAAACAGCTTTGTGGTGTTTCCGTAAAAACCCGACGATTAACGAAGCTGACGTCATTTCCCTAATAAGGGCATAAAACAAAGCAGCATCCTCTAAGTGAGGTATACTGTACAGATCTGTGGATTGTTTGTCCGCGCTCATTGAGAAAAGCTTCGTTCTGTATAATTACTGAAGGAGGAGGTCCCCTGTCGGTTTCGGTTTCGATGAGCCGGGGTCTTCCCAGTGTAATCCGACCATGGTCCTAATTTAGTGAAAAGAAAACGAAAATTCTTATACATAAGATCCGAAGAGCTAAGGAAATTATCGGTAATTTCTTTCGACCTGAGTGTTTTGGCCCCTATAAACTCAGGAGTGCTATGTAGGCAGACATTAATTTCACGATGCGAAGCAGGCTGGAAATTAGCTGCCAATAAATAGCACGAGTAAGTTTAATCGGCCAAAACACGTGTGTTGGAAAAAATTGATAATTTCCAATAGATTGCCGGGGTATTTAGTTATAGAAATTCTCGTGATTTTTCATTATTCTGCACTATAATTATGTCGCATTAAAATTTTTTTTAAAGCCGCCATTGCTCTCCGAATATCGGCGCGTCGATTTGCATCACGGCCGCCAGAAAACAAATTGATATTCGTCGCCACTGCGCCACTGAAGAATGTCTCTTTCATTGTCGCACACCTCCGAATATGTTTACTGTAAACAATTCCGTAATAATAAATTAGTAAATGTAGTACATATTAAGCTTTTTATAAAATTGCATGAGTAAGTAAAAAAAACAATCAAATTCATTATGATTTTCGTATTTTAACATCATACTTTGTATTTTTTAGGCTAGTATGTTATAATTTTTCTTCTGCGATCTATTGGCATAAATAATTTTAATTTTTACTGCATTAGTCTTTTAATTTTTAGATCCCATGGCAATTATTAGCAAACGATTAAAAATTAGTACAGAAATAAATACAGCGCCAACTCTCTGGCGAATATCAGCAGCGTGTGGTTGATAAGGAGCGTTTAACGGCAGGCAGTTGCCGACAGCAGCATTGCCTATAACTTCTGGTTGGAGACAAAAAAATTTACGATTACGAACTGATAGTCTGGTAAGCTAATAAAACGTAGTATTACGTTTTAAATATTAATAAACAAAGAATGTTTAGTCCTTTTGTTATTATTTATTTTAAATTAAGATATACTCCAATAAAACAGCCTTCAAGCTTTTGTGGAAACGGCTAAAAATGTTCTCGTACTTAGCCTGTAACCAGACTAAACCTAACTTAAGCTAATTAATTTGAAATTATACACATCATGTTACTCGCTCGGGATATAATTGCAAAATAATTATCATTCGTTAGTTTTAATGTCAGGTTATATATAAGCTTCATGTGAAAACAGTAGCCGTATTATTGACAAATCCTCTAGGGCTGTTACTACTGATAAAACTGCAGTAGCCTTTCAAAGCTACTGAAGTGTTATCACTGTAAGTCGGTTGTGAATGGACGAATTTAGTACACTATCAAGAGAGCAAATTTCTGTCAGGGAAATTCTCAGCATTACACTGTGGGTACCAGTACGTACGCTGGGAGAAATTATTATTTGTAGTCCCTAATGTACAGAGGTATAATACACGATTCGGTCTCGTGTTCTTTGGGCTTGGAGGCCACGGCACTGCCCACGCTGCTAAGCTTTAGATTCTCTCACAAAGCTTCCTTTTCGTCACTAGACTTGAGTTGTTTTCTTTCTCGTATCAGGCCTTTGTCCTGGTCATGAAGGGGTTAAACAACCTTTTTAAAATATGCTGTACTACGAATATTTAGTTTTTCACTGTCAATAGCCACTTGAATGTCGTCAAGAATGCTGTGGGAGTATAGTTTTTGCCAAGTTTTATTTCTTCGTAGATAAAAGAACCAATTCTATTTGTTGTTCTCCTGGCTTGGAGTATCTTTGGAACCACAACGATGTCCTGCAGGTTTCCTTTAGCAATTTTGACTTGTCAGATGAGCTACAGTTATAACATAATTTTTTTTGTTAATATAAAAAAATGTGTACATTTTTTTAATAAATAGTAAACAGCCTTAAATAAAGTTTTCACTTACTTCATATTTATACTCGTCGTGCAGTCTTCACTTGTTCTAATAAATGTTTTATTTTTCTGTTTCATATAAGGCAAATATATGACAATTTATCATCGTACGCAAAAATCTTGGGTAAAATGGGAAGCAGTCAACCCGGTAAGTCGTTACCTGTGTAAGAGAATTTGAATAGCACTGAAGACTAGGTAACTTAGTCCTAAAAAACCAATGCAGATAGGTTCAATTCTCAGCAGAATTTGAAGTTTTCCATTCAGCGTAACGATTTAAAAGATCGAGAGAATCGCGTGATATTGTCTATCGTCAACTGTACGCTAACTGTATACAGTTGACGACAGTGAGTTTGTCCACACAACCATGAAAGTTATGTACTTATAAAACAACAAGGTTTACTTATTGTGCCTATTTATTGCTGACTAATTAAAATCCGCCACACCACTTTGCTGCAACACACAGATATCGTGAACTTATATATAACCACAGTAGGTCTGTGCTTAAATGAAATGACAGTTTTGGAACTGATGTAACTCTAAATTAATCAAAGGAACTGACTCTAAGATTACGTCGCCATTTTGTTCAGATTTCGTGTTGAACTTTGTGCAGGAATTGTGCTCGCGTGCCATTGGCAAGAGCTTAAGTTTGTTGTAGTGAAATAAGTTGTTGAATCCTAAATAACTAAGCTAAACTGGGATAGGCACAAAGGGGAAAAGATTTAGAATATTCTCAAATATAGGGCCAAATTTAGTAGCAACTGCTAGGGTTGAAATGGTTGAAAGGGTTAACTAATATAAGTAATACTTGATGTGCTTTATTGAGAGTTGGTATACGAACACTGAACTCACCTTCATACTAACGTCAATCATGGAGAAATTAGTATCTAAAGCTTATGTAACTGAATCGGGGTAACAAGCACCACAGTGTACTCGGCAGCCAGCTACCTAGCCGTCTGTTCTTCATTCACTCTCGAACATTCATGCACGAGCCGTTGTAGAAAACACGCAGCGTGCTTCATTTCAGTTGGCCTTATAATCTTCAACGGATGCTCCTTTACTTTCGGCCCTTTGTTCCTAGAAGGTGTGCAGTATGCTTTATCTCTTCTGACCTAAAGTCGCCGATGGTGGCGTGAGATGTCACCGCAAAACGATCTCCACACAATTTTCCGTGGCTCTGATTATACTCCTAAGCGACCGCACTGTATTATGAACAAGAAGGAAAAAGTAATTTGACGGCGTTGAAAATTTCAAAAGGCTTGAAAGGTTCTCAAGTAGTTCTTTGACAGCACAGTAGGTTATTATGTAAATTAATTGCTTTATTTACGTTGATTTATAGGGGTGGAAGTAAGCTACGACGAAATATTATATATTTTTTGACAGGCACATAGTACGAAGCGGAGCAAAGGAGCTTCTCATCCGACACTGTTGTCATTTTGGCTGTCTGTCTGTTTTTCTGTTTACCTCCTAGACCACTTTCGAATCCACTGTCCCATTTATTTCAAATTTTCCACGTGTCCTATTTTGGAGTTACAAAAAATTGAACAAGGGGGTTTCGGGGATTTTGACTCTCAGATATCAAAATTAATCAGACATCGTTACTACATTAATGCCAATCTTTACTCAGTGAAGTTAATCAGAATTAATGTAGAACTAAAGCCTTGACACATAAAACTAGGAAACAGGCTTTGGGCCTATTGTAGGCGGAGCGAAGAAAAATTTAGTTTAAATTTGTATTTCCTCTCATTATAATGGCTGTGCAATGTTTGCTAATGGTCCTTAAAAAGCTCGGGGCAATATTCATTCGGTTACAGTTGAGCTGAAGCTTTTTGCTGGTGTTTTTTACATTTTAGCTAGGCTACGTTTCATATTAATTTTAAGATACTTTCGTTTGCATCCATATTTAGTATTCGTTTCGTTATTTGCAGCCTCTTTACGCCGTCGCCGCCGTTGTAAAATACAATGTTAGCCGCCGTGGTTAATCTGGCAAAGAACGTGCCACCGTCAATAATGCTTACATTGTCTATATTTACTGCAGAGTATCTTTCCTAGATTTAAAATATTAGCAATAAAGCATTTAATTGCAAGCTAAACAATCACCAGTAACGATAGTACTTCACAACAATCAAAAGATTCGAAACATCCGCGGCTCTCTACGCTGCCTTCTACGACTGTTGAAGCGCACACCTCTGGCACGTACTGCAACGCCAAACGCTAATTTTTTTTTTTTAAATTGGAATTATTACAATTATTGATCAGCCGGTGTTAGCTTGGCTGTGAACATAGAATTTAAATAATTCTAAATCCTAATTTTAAGCCAAATTGTTAGTCCCGTTTTAGTTTCGTAAGCGACAACAGTAGATAAATTAGGCCTATTGGGTTCGATGTTAGGCCTATTTATTCTGGCAACATGGGAGGGATGGAGAGTGTAGTTTCCATAGCAATCTAGAAATCTTGAAATTACAATACGAAGCCAAATTATTGTTCTGTGTTGTGATATAAATACGTAGTCTGCTGTGTCTGTCGTATTATATGAACGGTTTCCTCCTGCAGCGGCGATTTGATGTTTCAAATTTGAGATTCCCGTTGATAGCGTCAACGCCACTTTGGTTGCCATGTTGGCTGAATTCCTGCAAGCATTCTTTTTTACATGAAACGAATGTGAGTCGTTAACGAATGGTTTGTTTCCCATTTGCTTGTTTTCCTCTAGTGGTTAAAGTGTTATGATCAAATGTTATTATTTCGTTGAGTTATGTCAAAAAAGATTGTTAGCTGTAAGGAAGCTACAATGATTTATTTAGGCTTTTTTTTTAAAGTTCACTTGATTACCAACAGCACAGTGTATGCTTCGTCGGAATTCCTTAACTATTCACGATTCCAAATTTACAATGGTGAGTGTTAGAAATAAATTCGAAAATTTGTTATTTCTCCCGTAATAATTGTTCGATTTACGTCAAATTTTGGCTCAGCAATACTGCTTGGGGTATCAAGCGTTGTACCAAATTTCATTCTAATCCGATCTTTCGTTTGGGCTCCACCCAGACTAAAAATGTGCAACCAACAGACCAACGGACCAACCAACCAACATTTTGCAATTTGGTGTCCGTTATAGGCTACGCTTCGCTCGCTTCGCTCGCTCGCTCCGCCTATAAAAGCGTTGGCACACTTTTCAATTATTGGTTGCAGACCATTCATATATACATTCAACCAGCAACATACTGTACGTTTACTGCTTATTAGAGTCGATTAGACTCTTATGCGAACGGTTTGTCTGTCTGTCTGTCGGTCTGTCTGTCTGTCTGTCAGTCTGTCTGTCTGTCTGTGTGTTCGCGCTGTAGCGTTTTAACGAATTATCGGATGTCTGTCAAATTTTGCACAGATTCTATGGCACAATTCTAGGTCTAAGTTCGAAAATGGATCGATTCCGCCGGGGAGATCGTACACTAGAAATAATCAAAGATTTTTGTTCGCAGCAAACGTGCGAGGTTCGTTATTTTTTCTTCAGCCGACTGACGTCATCCATCCACGACCAATTACTGGGAACTATGTAGCCTTTGTCAGCGGTGGACGTCACCACCAACCGACCAATGACTGGCAACTTGATCAATTTTATTCTACGGACCACTGACGTAGGCACTGATCTCGTACGTACGAACTGGATAACAAAGTTATATAGTCTAAGGCCAGCATGCGCGAAATCCACGTAGGTTTGGGCTACTTGTTTAGACAATCTTTCATGACTTTACTGCGTAGTACTTTTTACGGGAGGATGGGGGAAGGAGAAATCTTTAAAACAACTTCTACTGTATGACATTTGTTGTTTTGTAGTTAAGGGATGGGAGGGGGAATCAAATTCATAAAACTACTTTTGGGCAATGACTGTGCTATCTCGATATTTCACCCTCATCAGTCGTGCGATATGCCAACGTGGCAGTCAGATAAATGAAATGTGCAAAACGCCGAGACTAAACGGTTTGGAAGCCTCCCGTATCATAAAACTGCCAAACGACGCTGGATTTTTTAATGTTGATTCTGTTCACTAGTGTTCTAATTAAACTTACAGTTTAAAATGAAACCGATTGAAGAATCGTAGTGGGCTCGTCTTTAATTGAGAGGTGTGCACAGCCATGCCATCCAACGCAGTTGATCAAAACATGTATGGGGGTGGGGGGAATTGATGCAAAAAACTAGAAATGCAAGCGACCACTGTTTTAATGGTTGCATACGCGTCATGGAACCGCGGCCAAGAAATTTTTTGGATGTTTGGATTGGTCTCTTAGGAGGGGTAATTATTCACACGTGTTTGACAATTAGGAGCCATTTCGAGCGCTGTGTTCGCAAGGGAAAACTAATCGACTCTCACTATAATTGTTTTTTTCAGGTTTATTTATACTTGGGTTGTCGGTCTGAGTTAAACTATGTTCAAATGCTATTGTGTTTCCTTTACTCCTATACAACTAACATTTGACAATTTTCTTTAGCAGGTGATTCCGTGGTTGACCGCCGCATCCAGAGAATCATTAGCGACATGCTTGCAGGGGACTGGCTAAAACTTGCAGACGTAATGGAATTAACCCCGGCAAGAATAAGAAGAATAGAATTGGAACAACAACAACAGGGAGTAAGGGAAATGGCGGTGAGGGCGTTAGAAGCCTGGACGCAAAGAGAAGGAGAGAAGGCAACCAAGGATAGTGTCATCAAACATCTCATGGCCATAAAAAGAAACGATATTGTAAAAGAAATGTAAGACCTTACTACAACTTTGTAGATTCCGTAACATGTTTGCTATTTGCGTAAGGAAAACAATGCGCGTGTAAACTAAGAACACTGCATTATGATTTTCGAAAGTCTGGCTACAATCATCAGCAGTCAGTTGTAGTAGGCTGCGGAGGATATTGTAGTAGTAGGCTACATTGTACTGTGGCAAAGCATAAAGCGGAGAATCTATCTTTAACTTACTTCTTTAAATAACGAATGCAATACAGTAAACAAAACTATTCTAGTGAGTTTATTGCAGAGTGTTGTTTTGGTAGATCCAGAAGGAGTAGGGCTAATTGATTAAGTACAGAAATGATAAGTAAAAAATAGAATCTTCAGCAAAAGGGTTGATTGGTTACACAACTACTTTCTCCAGATATCAGGCAGCCTACTGTTGGCGAAGGTTGTTGGTTGGTGTTTCTAAATGCACTACTACACGTAGAAACTAAATCTAAAACTGAAGAACAATCGTGCTAGCTTTTTCGCTGTCGACATTTCACTGACCTTGAATATACATTGTTTTAGTGAAATAAAAATACGGACATAGCAAATAACCTTGGAATTTAATAAGGGGTATTCGTGAATGCCAAACAGGATCACAAGTAAAGTAAATAATACCGTGCTAACGACGAGTTTGTTGGCATTCCCTTAATGGTGAGAAAACAACTGCGCTGAAAATTACAGCCTTCCAATATTCATTAAGGTGACCTTCTTCTACATCTGGATTTCTATGGCAGTATTTAGTGCGGCAGTGTGGCAATGTTGGTGTGTAGTATAGTAGTGTAGTGTTCTCGGTGCTCTGTGTGTGTGTTGTGCGTGCGGGGTGCGGTAAATTCAGAGCTCCGTGTTGCGTCAGCTCCGGATGTGGAACAGTGGATGAGTGAATCGTTGTATGGGGTGTGTGGACTTGGGTTGGCGTAAGGTCGAATTAGTGATAGTATAAGTATGAGTGTATGACGTCCTGGTACTCATTAAAAAAATCAAATCAAGAGGATCGTCTGCCACAGAAATATAAATAAGAAAAACAACAACAGAGACCTGTACTTAGTCAATTACTTGCTACAGTAACCGAACACAAACCGACATACCACTTTTTACAAACAACAAAAGAATCCCCTGACACTCAAACTGGTTCACATCACTCGTGTTAGTTCTTCTAGGTGACGCTTTGGAAGTTTTAATACGTCTGTCTGAGGACCAACGATTGAAAGCAAACCAATTCGCTGCGCTGCAAAGATGGCAATCTAACACAATGTGTTGAATCCGCTCTCTCAGATGGGAAGACACCCCTTATTTTGGCGACTGCTACTAAGTGTAAGTCCCTAAAGTAATGTTGAGTATGTTAGAAAGTAATGACAAAGTCAAACAAGGAGAACATGATAATTATATGAAACAGGCTTTTCTCAGATCCCAGCTGGCAAAACTGTTATCAGTAGGATACTGTAACCAAATAATTTCATTCAAATTGACTTGCCTTCTTTCGTAACTTGTAACAGTACCAAAGAGGTTACGTAGCGTAAAATAAGGTATTGTGACTATGGCACAGAAAGTTGATCATTTCATGTTTCAGCCAAGGTCTTCTTTAATAGATATACTTCATGCTTTGCCACACCGGAGCTTCTACCATAGCCGGCTTACCTATTTCGAATAAGATATGCGTAATATAATCCTAGGATTACAAAAGAATATCTTTAAGCCTCCACATTAAAAAAAAAGTTTATAGCAGGAGAATAAATAAACATTAAACAGAGAAGAAAATCCTTGTGACCGTGCTAGATGTGGAGTATCAAGGCGGTTATAGCCTTTTAATATACTTGGCCACACAATTTTCTGATCAACTAAGTCTTCTACTATTTTAGGTTCTGGTTGGCCACTGTAAATAGCTGTATTTATGATCGTTTGCAATCGCCTGTCACGCATATGCACTAACATTGGTGGTGACTGGAACCTTGTACAATGCACTGAGTTCCAGCATGTGCTCGGCTAGCAACGATTTTTTTTTAAGCTAGCATCTACGAAAATGAAGAAATGGTAGTACTCTTTGGACGAGGATATTTGTATTTTGTTTTATTTCATTTCATTTTCTTTTAGTTTTGTTTATTGTTTTGGAATATTTTTTTCTTTATAATGCTGAAGGAAGTATACGTACCCAATTTTCTGATTTAGCATTTCTTTAGGGTTAACTGTGGGGGGGGGGGGGGGG
>JAHWFP010010909.1:0-27942 GCA_023313725.1 Lithobius niger | reverse complement strand
GGGGGGGGGGAGTCTGGATGACTTGAAAATCCCAAATGCCTGGACTTTTGTAACTGGGAAACCTCCGTTCATGACAGGGCCAAACGATTGGCCAGAGTAAATCAGAAGTGGGCCTTATATTTATTATTATTCCATAACTAAAAATAAAAATACAAATTGTGTAGGGGTCTAGGGGATAGCATGTTGTTTTTATTATATAAATTATGGGTAATTGTTTCTGTGGCCAAAACACTTGCTGTTTCGAAATGCTTGACGGCTAGTTGTGAGAGCTCTAAAAAAAGTAGTTTTCGTTATTGGCTAGGGAGATTGTTGGAGTGGTACAAAATTACGTTTCTTCGTAGCCATAGTCGTCGTTGTTGGTTACTTCAATAATTAACGGTTCGTCTCGGTATTCAATCACATGATCAGTGCCCCAATAATCGTTCTCAAGCGTTACAACGTGGTTAATGCATTTCTGCCAATTAACAGAGGTAACATTGGCTACTGAGTAGTTGTTAATGTTTTGACGTCTACAATTTTACATTTTGTGTTAGATGCTCTTATTTCGTCTTTAACTTGGGCCGAAATTAATTCGATGAGATTCAGCTCGCAGTGGTACGGAAATTTGTTTTTCGAGCCACGAAATAATTTCTGGCTTATTGCTGTTGCTTGTTGCTGCCTTGTCGAGTCGAACTGAATGACACGGAACATTGTCCATCACGAACACCAAGTTGGCTGGAATAGCATGGTAGTAGTTTTTAACCAGTTTTTAAAACACTCGCCGTTCATTTCTTCGTGGTATCCCAAGTCTTCGTTTTCTAATGAAGAGAAGTTGACCAGTATATAATTTACAAATCCTTTTCGTTAGAGCCAGCATGCCATAATATCAAACGTCGATATTTTCCCGGGGGTATGAGGCGGCCACGTAACTTTTTTTTTCCTTGCCGTACCACTACAATTGTCAGCTGTGATGTTCGTTGGCTCACATGTCGTCCAAGTAAACAAACAGTGATTGTGGCTACGCAGTTAACTTACGGAAGAACTTTCGATATTAGTCCGAATCATAGTTGCAAAGGGCAAGCATGCTTGCAATTTCTCTGCGCGCTGCAGCTTTCGATGTGCTAGGCGGTGACGGCGGCGTTAGGCCTAATCGTCATGCCGTAGTTTTGGCCGGAGTTGGGCATTGGTATTTCCCTTGCTTCTTACAAGACACGCTTACCGTTCTCTGAGATTTTCCAGTGGCAAAGCTGGTCTCTTAAATTTGTTGTTTCAGCATCCGTGTTGTGTCCTGAGCCTCCATGTATTTGAAAACATTGCAAACAATCTCCCTAGCCGGTGAATTCAGAGGTTTTCCACGTCGGGAAAGCGATGAAGCGAGAGATAAGGCCGCCATGTTAATTCGTCTGCTCGAAGAGAAATTTTTACCAGGCGTGATCAATCCATTGTCCAAAAATTCGCGCGGAGTGGCCAACTAGAACCTAAAATAGTTATTATAAGTGTGGTCTGGAAGCTTTCCAAACAATTTTTTTTACAGGTTTTGAACTTTGGTTTAACACTTTTGACGTCAATTTGACACTTTTGTACTTGGATTTAACACTTTTGTACTTGAATTTAACGTAGTGGATTTCAAATTAACACTCTTGTCTTTGGATTTAACACACTTGCACTTGAATTTAACACTTTTGCACTTGAAATTAAAGCATTGTAATAATAACTAATTTGTTTTATTCGCTGTAAAGAATGTGAAAGTATACGAAATACGCTTACACAGAAATTTTTACAGCATAATAAAAATGCAGCTATAATGAAATTTCGCTGCAACGCTCCCCAAACTCTCCGAAATATCTTATGGCGCTTTAAATAAATGACGATTACAGTAATAGCGGCGTTTGAAACGAAAACGAAAGTGAAATGACGATTGCTTTGGAGTTACTAGCTGGTTTATGCCAAGTCCAAGAGAGTGAGTGATGATTCACAAGGTATTAAGGCCAGTAGTGGGGGTGGCGAAACGTATGTTAGAAATCTTGACAGCAATATTACTGAAGTTGACGTACTACGTACTACGGCAACTACAGAGCAGTACTAAACAATGAGCCTGCTAGGGAAGCCACGGACCGACGACGACGATTCGCAAGGGGCAGCTACTCAAAAACATCAAATGAATCAAAATCATTGTTGAGCTTGTTGCTGACGAAAGAATTCACAAGGAGGAACTGTACATAACATTTGGAAAAAAGTATGATACGAAATTATCACTGCTATTTTTTAATGTCACTACACTGCATTTTTACAGTATTATTGGTGGCAGACATTTACACTGTTTTCTCGAAAGGAGAACCAAGTAAGAAAAAAAAAAGGAGTCCTGAAGCCAATATTTACACGAGCATAACCTAGACAGATAATAAATTAACGTGGAAGCATACAATGAGAGGCGCTTCATACACGTACAAGTTTGAGGGCGCAAGCCGCCACTGCCTGCCTTGGACGCACACCTCCCAGTGTTATCGTAAGCGGCAGCGTCTGCTTGTGAGCGCGCGAATACAGTGGTTGGTTGTAAGAAGCCAGCGACTGCAGGTGCACGAAGGTTTCAGCAAGATTTGTTATGAGTATGTGCACTAAAAACGTTAGAACACCCAACTGTGAGTCGTTTGTCCTGTGGAGTGAAAGCCTCTCACACAAGCCTACGCTGCATAAACCAGCTAGTCTCCAAAACAGTCGTCGTTCGCTTTCTTTTTCGCTTTAAACGCAGCTCTTAATCGTCATTTATTTACAGGGCCATACGATATTTCGTAGAGTTTCGTGAGCGTTGCAGCGAAATGAGTATATTTTGTATAATTTCACATTCTTTACAGCGAATAAAAAAAAGAATCAGTTGTTTCAATGCTTTAATTTCAAGTGCAAAAGTGTTAAATTCAAGTGCAAGTGTGTTAAATCGAAAGACAAGAGTGTTAATTTGAAAGCCACTAACGTTAAATTCAAGTACAAAAGTGTCAAATTGACGTGCAAAAGTGTTAAACCAAAGTTCAAAACCTGTATTACAAAGAATTCTAAATTGCAAAGAATCTACACAATTCTTCGCAATGCAAAATTACAACGAACTAGAAAATAGATGTATTTCATATTTGAAAGATTTTAGCCGAGTATTTATTGGTGTAGTAATAATTATGGTAGAAACAGTATTATTTCAATGTAGAACCTAACACCGATGTGGTGTAAAATTCTGAATTTAGCACGGCTAGTGCATCAGAATTGAAAACAGATTTCATCAGCATTTTTATTTATTTATTTTTTTTTAAATATATTTTGCTGAACCCTACACCCTCTGATTCTGAAGCAAACTAATGCTGGTACAGGTGAACCGATTCAATTTTTAACCTTACTTTTCAGAACAGACATGCGTCCAGGAAGTGGAGGGGGCAAAGATTTGTACAAATTACAGTACTCGTTCATACTTTTATTTCACCTCTAGTTTTTTTTTTCTCATTATCTCTTTTCAGTAATAATACCATCACAGTCTAACGTACAAGAGCCTTTTTCAAACACACTGGCCAACTTCCGAAGAATAATTATAACAACTGGTTGTTACAACAATTACTTGAATTCAATGCTATTAATGTGAAAAAAAATGCGTATTATCGTAACCAGCTTTCAGAGCAATGTACAATGCACAGCAAACTAAAAAAAAAATAATGTAACAGCGAAACTATTTGAAATTAATAAAAAAAACGCAACCCTGTTTTTTTCGTTTGAATTAAACACACTAAATCTGGAAAGAACTCTTCCTCCGTGGTTCCAACGTCTCTAATAACTTGGATGGAAATATCATTCATTTTCGATGAAACGTAAACAAACAGTTTTTTTTTTAATTATTAGGAACTTTTTGAAAAGGCAAAATAGTGAGACACTGTGTAACGGCGGATGCTACGACGGGGTAGGTGCTTGTAACATCGCCGGTCGCCTGGTGTAACTGGATCTTCTTACTATTACTTTTGAGTACTTTTTGTTTCAAACAAGCACAACAGCTACAGTCCCGGCGTAGGGAATGGAGCTACACATGTCCTAATATTGTAGGCTAACTGTAATAATAAGCGGTAACGCTGCCACCAAGGTGGGAAAATTAGGCTAGCTAAGCTAAGTTTAAGAGAGTTGTCTTAATTTCTTACTTCTAGCGACCAACTGGGTTTTAAACTCCTGGTTTTATTTTTGAACAAACAAGTTAAAAATCAAAACGCACTTTACATTTACATTTGGCAAATTTACAACTGAATTAGTTTATAAATAACACGGGGAATTTACAATAAAATTCAACACTAGAACAAACACGATGTTCAGTTAAAACATTTTCAAATAGAAAAAGTGATTTGTATAGGCACAAGGGGATTTCACAAAAGAGCCCTCTAAATTATAAACAGCCTCGGCTGATGTATAATAGTAGACCTGTTTTTACAGTTTTGTTTCTACGTGTAACTGCAAAGCATTAAACCTCCCAGAGTTGCTGTTGATAAGTCAACTCCTTAAATTATAGAGCCGCAGCTACCTATAAAGTGGGTCCGAGCGTTTAATCAATGGAAACCCCACGAAGATCAAACCGTCCTTTGTTTACTTTAAACTGCGTTTAAAAAAACATGAAAATAAAAGCTGGTTTTTAGTAAGGGACCGTGAACCCTTAAATTACGGCCGCCAACGTCCGAAATGCCGTTTGGCTTGACGCACCGTAAATTTACTTTCTAAAGCTACGAGGTTAAGTTAAGTTTAAACTATAAATTTTGAATGTAAGTCCAAAAATTAAACTTTTAAAGCTAAACTAAGTACGATACGAACCACCACCTTTGCCCGGCATGGCAACAATCGGACCGCGGCATCTCCACTCCCGACCGGCGTAGTGACCTCTAGCTTTGTCCTTGAGCTGTGCTAACGAGTGTCTCTGGGTTTGGGGTTATATACTCATTACCGGAAGTCGGCGCGGACGCCGAGGATAGCTTCGGAGGGGGGGGGGGGGGTGCGGGGAAGAGGAGTCGGACATCTGGAGGAGGAGAGACCATGGAGGACCTGGGTAAGAATGGAAAAAAGAAACTGAAATTAAACCTGGGTACGCTTTTTTAAGTCCTGCTTGTCTTTCTTGGACGCACTTATATTTTGAAGAAAAATTGAAATACCCATGACCAGCTGAAAAAGCTGAAAATAGCTAAAAAAAAAAAAATAGCTGAAAAAGCTGAAATACCCATGACCCACAAACAGCTAGGAATTTTTTCTTGGGGGGGGAAGAGGCGGTGAGAACCTGGGAACGCTTTTTTAAGTCCCTCTTGTCTTTCTTGGGGACACTTACCACACCGTACCACCCCCTCCTCGTCTCCCCCCCCCAAGCCTGCGACCCTGTCTATGTCAGTATAATGGGGTGTGATTTCTCGCTCATTTAAGTAAAAATGTATTCAGTAAATAAACTTTTGAAATTGTATACTTTAAAACGGCGTAGGTTTTTTTTTCGCCGAATACTACACGAAATAAAATAATAAAACCATGATTTCAAAACACTTTCCCCTACCCAAGACAACTGGGAAGATTTTATACTTGGGCATTAGGAAATGTAGGCTTACTTGTCGCCGCACTGACGTTACAGCATAACGGTCAAAACGTCGATATTTTTCCCACCTACATAATTTCATGTGAACTATTATTAAAGTGGCAATGAATTTTTAATCAGGCAAACATTTATGTTTTATATTACATAATTGCATTTATTTACATTTTATGTCGCATAGTTACACGAGGTTTCTTGTTTTCCGTACTGTGGTGCAGCTGAATGCCGCGCAAACGACCATTGCTCAAAATTCAATGTTATTTATGGTAAATGACGGGCTATGGTTAATAACAATCAAGATAGCACCTCTATAAATTCCTGATAATATTAGTTTAGTACCCACGTGAGTACCATTGTCAATGGCTTGATTGAACTACGCGAGTCGATTTCTCGAACTAACCAAGATGGCGGCGTGATCGTGAGGCGACGAAAGCGTCCTCCCTCGGCTGGCGTCCCTAGGATGACGTCATGCCAGCTCCATCTCTTTTCTTTCCTCCATGGGAGAGACTGACCCAATCGGCCGAGCTGTCACTACTGGAAGTTGGTGTGGCAGCGCGGACGACCGGGGTAGCTTGAGCCCTCTGACTGGCTGACGGAGTTGAAGCAGTGTTTTGGTTGGATGGATTCGAATTGACAAAGGGAATTGCCGACTTGGAAACTTAGAGGCCAGGTTTGAAAAGTGCAAGTGAGTTTTCAACTCATCAACGTGATTTTTAGGCCTATTAAAATAAACTACGATGTTATGCATCGCAACTATTGAAGGAGGGGGGGGGGGGACGAAGTGTAATGCACAGAATAAACACTTGACTTTGGGAAACGGAACTGCTATATACAAGGCATGTTTTTAACGAAGAAAAGCTAGTTTGTTTACGTTTTTAGAGGTTCGCTACGGTCGGAGTTTGGATGGAGATGCTATAAAAAATAAACATAAAATCATGCACTGGGTCCGTGAAAATATACAAACATAAACATTGGAGCTCCGGTAGGGTTCATGGCAAGAAGTTAAATTTACCAAAATACATTAAGTGCACAAATCAAAAGATTAAATGTTCCAGCTAGTTTTTAAAGGGCTATATCGCAGTTTAGGTTAGATTTTTAAACTGATTTGAACATCGGACATTTTTCATAAATAAGCAAAGTCGTCACCTGTTAGAAATAAAAAATATCGTGTGTTTTTCACATCTACAACACAACTAAGCTGAAAAGTGCTTCGGCTTTATGCCTAAAAAAATATACATTATTTACATTTTAAAGTGAAATCGCCATAAAGACGATGCTCTTCTGGTAGGTAAGAGTGCTGCCCTCAGGTTTTTTCTTCGATGGTGTTGAGGTGTCCTCACCACGAGCGTCTGATACGAGACCGCGTTTACAACTGTGAGAGCTATAACATCAAGTTTGCGATTGGACACGCATAGTAGGTTCCATATCTTTTTTAAAACTCTTTTTTTTTAACAAGAGTAGGTTAGGTTAAGTCTCAACTGATTGTTGTATCGTGTTTTGCAGAACTCACTGAATGTTGAAAACTGAGAGTCTGACTTACTCGTGATAAAAAAAAAGGCAGAAATCAAATCATTAGCAATGCCTTCTTTACAAATCAGACATATTACCGTAAATAAGCACGCACAACTTCTAAGTAAATGTACAAATTCTAAATCTTTTTACACTGGTGCCACTTTTTTCTCCTCTAAGTGACCATGTACAAGCTCCCGTTGTTGCATATACCCGCTTAGCGAGTTATTTGCCCGGAAGAAACAATGGTACAACAATGCTTTTTTGAAAACTACGGGCCAATCCCGCACTTTTTAAATCATGAACTATGAACTATTTATTAAAAAATATCGTTGTAGCTGTATAGAGCTACTGCTCTAGTAGACTGTGGTTCGATTTTTTATTCATATTAATTTTATTGCCCGCCTTTCGGCTATCAGCCCTTTTCCAACAATGAAACGATGCCAGAGCCGAATTCGAGTGACAGAGCTGCCAAGTTTTTTTTTCACATTGATGTCGCACACGTAGGCTATATTTTATACTATATTTTATACTATTTTATAAACACTTATATACACACTACGATTACTTATACCATACTTTTGCCGTTTTCATTGTTGTAAGTGTCCATTCCTCGTAACCTAGCCACTTCTAATAATGGCGAGCGTGCTCACCATTGTGGCAACAAAGGTGGGTGACTTATACTGCATACTTATACCGCATACTTATACCGCACACTTATATTGCACACTTATAGCGCACACTTTTGTTGATGTGATAAGGCACGAGGAAAATGAGCAATAACCGATACTTACACACACAGACATAGGCACATCTTCGTCACATCTGTATCCAAAAATGAAGCTATATTGACAGCCATACGAAAGGCCTACGATTATATCGGGCATTCATATGAGTAAATAGTTTTTTTTCGTAGATTTTTACGGCCCCTCGCCTCGATCTTGGAAGGCCCCCATCCCCCCCCCCTCGCCCCCACTTCCCCACCCGTTAGTTACGCCACCACTGACAGTCAATAATATGGACTTTCGAATAATACTACAGCTATAGCCTTCTCTAGCTAAATTTGCGTTACTGGCTCATTGGCAGAGGCGGATTTGTATTAATATTTATGTATGTTTATTTATATTTGTATCTATATTGGCAGAGGTGGATTCCCACCCCGTCAGAAAAGGCCTACCATTACTGAACATATTACAGCTTACCTGCTACTTGGTTACGCTGGTTGGTAGCGTGTGCGTAACTATCTAGACACACAGTGGTGTGTCGCGCCAAGTTAGGCAACAAGCATTATATCAATTCAATTGTCGAGGACGTAAACCTTTGTAGCGCGACGCCATAGCGTAAGTGTCTAATATTCTGAAGCATAGTTTGGCACATTTCAGGTACTTGGGGGAATATAATAATGTGGTACAAAAGCTTAAATTGTGTTAAAATCGAGAGACCTGTCAAAAATTAACTCGTGTAGGAATGTCAGCTAAATAGCTTTCAATGCAAAACCTGACCCTCAATGACGTTGCAAATGTGGTACTACCTTGCTTACTAGCCCGCTCATCCCCATGTTAATTTCCATAGGGTGATTATTCACCGATACCGAGATAGTCGGAAGGATTTCAGCTATTAAATTGGTCGAATGGGTGCAGTACGATACGAACTGCATACCTTTTCTGGTTTGGAGCCTAGGGGTGTAATGGGGATGGCGTGGAAGGGCATCGGCTATCACTGGACGACCAAAGTTCGAACAATGGCGACGTGTATACTGATTTGATTTGATTTGATTTGATGAGATCTCTGTATGGGCTTAACTTGTTACGCTCTACTAACAACTAAAATTAAATAACTAACATAATGAGCTCCAAGGCTGCCAACTCAACTCCCACCGAACAACTCCTACCGTGCGCAGAAATAACAACAACAAAAAAAAAAGTTGAAAATAACAAAAGTTCTGCAACTTCGCCAGTAAATTACCCAATTGTGACATCGACACAGCAGGCTCACAAACACCATAAAATAGCCGAAAACAATCCAGCAACGATCAGGAGGGACATTGAAGCTGTAAATAGGCTGGAATTTTTTAACCCTACTACCAAGCCAAATGTTTTGAGTGACCAATTAGCCAATTCACGAAGTGAACCCCTTAAACCACCACTTGATAACTTCGATTCAAGACATGAACACCTAGACTATCATATTTTGGGTGACTCTCATGCTAGAAATTTGAGGCTTAATAATAATGCTAAGTCACGAACTTGGACTCTTCCAGGCTGTACAACGCAACGACTGCATCTTTGCGTTGCGGAACTGCTAAAAAACGCTAGCCCTTCATCTAACGTAGTGCTCTGTATCGGCTCAAACAACATCGGTATCGACAAACCTGAGTGTATTGTAAAAGAAATTGATGACATCGTACACTTGATTGCTCAGGCCAAACCATTGGTCAAATTGACTATTGTCTATTTCGAAGAACAGGCAGAAAAAACTACAGTAATGACCGTGATATTTTTACAACAAATGGAAAATTACGGGAATTGTGCGAAAAATCCAATCTCAACTTTGTCGTCATTGATCATGAACTTTTAAAAAATTGCCACCTCTTAAGTCAACATGGACTCCACCTTACTAAATTGGGAATGGTTCGGCTCCTTAACGAGCTAAAATGCATCCTCGATCACCAGGAGATTAAAACATGTCGTACGGAAAACTGTCAGGATTAAAGGGACCTTGTCATCTCCCAACAATTGCTCCAAGAGTCGGCAGTTGTCCAGCAAACTTAATCCAATCTGACTATTCTGCATTTACTCAGGGTTGTGATGCCAAAAAACCCCTTCTGTGTGTGCTGTTAAATTGTCGCAGCATCGTGAAAAATTTGCCTGCTTTTCACTGCTTTTTATCAACTCTCAAATTCGACCTTTTTTTTTAACTGAGACGTGGCTTGTTGATTCTGTAACTGACGCTATGATTACAAACAACCACCCATATTCTGTCATTCGTAGAGATCGTGGGTCGAGGGGCGGGGAAGTCGCCTAAGTATTTAAACGTAACATTTCGGTTTTACTCTTTCGTTGTGCTGAAAATGCTGAGGCAATGTCTTTACGTCTTCCCAGAGCAAAATTGAATTTTACCCTTGGTTATTTGCCAGATGGTAATCACGAGGAACAAATCGATTATATGTTGAACTTTTTTAAAACCTGCTCAGATGGTATGTACACAAATATTGTGTTGGGCGATTTTAACCAGACAAGTATCGATTGGTCCTTGGATGGTGCAACTAGCTGCGTGCATGAAAAAGTTCCTTGACGTTGTCTCGGAACTTGGAATGACACAACTTGTCACTTCCCCATCTAGGGGGGACTAGTATCCTCGACCTTATCCTGGTTGACGATGTTCGCACCATCTTCGATGAGGAAGTGGGTCCCGAATTGGGCACCAGCGACCACAACATGGTCTTTTTTAAAACTACTATAATTTTGAACAGACAACAAGGAGTTGTCCGACTCCTGGAATTGATTTTGTGAAGTTGCGGTCTTGCCTGGCTGAACTTGACTGGGATTCTGTTTTCCTTGGCTGCGACACCGCCGATCAGGCGTGGGCTGCATTTCACAATACAATCGTTGCACAAGGAGCAAAGCACTTTCAACCATCGACAGAAAACTAAACGCTGCAATGATCAAAATCGTGAAGTTACCAAACGTAACAAAGTAAAACTCAAACTTTGGCAACAATTGAAATTAAATCTACCTTGGAATTAAAGCGTTCATATGCCACGTGTGAAAAAACAATATGCTGCACGGGTCATGGATGTATGCCGCTCTGCTGAAAAGCGTGTGCTGCAGGAAGGTAACCTGAGTGCCTTGTATCGCTTCTACAGGAAAAAAAAACAAGCATAAATCGCACTATTCCACCATTTAATGTAAATGGGGATTTAATTGCCTGTGAGCTGACCAAAGCAAATCTTTTAATGCAGGATTTTTCCAGGAATGGAATTGCTGACAACGGGAATAATATACGAATCCAGTGGCGGAACCTCACATGTTTGGGCTCCCCTGCAAAAAAAATTGTCGGCCCCCTCCTTCCTCTCTTCGTATAAATTTACGGCCAGAACCATCTACTTTTTAGTCAGGTATTATAGTTTGTTCCACATTATGTTTGCAGAAAACTGGCACTATGACGCTACGTTTCCTTGCACTACAAGCGCAAAAAAATGTGATATCCCGCTCGTAGACACTACACCGTTACTGTAAGAGTCTACGATGGGATATTTACGTGTTTTTTGCACTCTTACTGGACGGAAACGTGTCGTCATACAGTCAGTTTCCCGCAAACATAATGTGGAACAAACTATAAGCCATCAACGAAAATTATACACCAGAAAATAACGTAGTACAATAAGCCATCTTTATGCACTTAGGTTTCGTCGGAATGGCATGAGCTGGATTCGAACTGGCAACCCAATTCGTTCCCAGATTCGTCCCCAGAATTTAGGTGACCCATTTAACGGTTACTTTACACTCATCACCAGGGCCGTAACAAAGTAGTTTGGCGCCCGGGGGCAAAGCACAGAAATGGCGCTCCTTCCCATACACCGCGAAAGTACCAAGGCGCCCCTTCCCATACACCGCAAAAGTAGAAATGCTAACTATTTTATATCATCATCGTAGCACAGAAATGGCACCCCTTCCCATACACCGCGAAAGGACAAAGGCGCCCCTTCCCATACACCGCAAAAGTAGAAATGCTAACTATTTTATATCATCATCGTAGCACAGAAATGGCGCCCCTTCCCATACACCGCGAAAGTAGAAATGCTAACTATTATATATCATCATGGTAGAAGGATGTCCAACAGCAACAAATTACCACGAGGCCATTGTTTGTCACTATAAGAAGATAATTCTTTCTTCACTTTCTTTGTGTAGTTTTTAAGTTAGTTTTTAAGTTAGTTTTTAAGTTAGTTTTTAAGTTAGTTTTTAGCACTTTAGATGGAGTGAGTGGCTTCCAGGCCGTGTAAACTCCTGTAGGGTAAATAAATAAATAAATAAGATAATTATTCGAATATTCGTTCAAAATTCAAAAAACTATCGTTTTTTATTTACTGTGTAGGTCCGTCTCGCTAACTTTTTTAGTTGTTTGGCGCCCCCAAACTCAAACCCTGGGGGCCCCTCTGCCCCCCCCCCGTACTTTACGGCCCTGCTCATCACATCGATTTTTATGAAGCGGTACTTACATCCTGACCATTGTTTAAACAGTGCAGCATAAATAGTGATAAAGACTCTACGCCAGTGATTTGGGACGAGTTGGTTTGCGAGTTCGAATCTGAGTTATGCCACTCCGATGAAACGTAAATGCATAAAGTTGGCTTACTATACTGCGTTATTTTCTGGTGTATAATTTCCGCTAATGGATTATTTCCAATTTATCTGACTAAAAAATAGATGGTTCCATCCGAAAATTTAAACGAAGGGAGGAAGGAGGGGACCCAAACATGACTGTGTAATTCTGCCACTGCTTTAATGTTCCTTTGTTTTTAGTTGTCGTTTTTGTTAACTTGACTGTTTCAGCTTCTAATCTGCCATGCTTCTCAGTTTGAAGTTTTGGTTTCCAATTCTCCAATGCAAGTTTGCACTTTTTGTTTTTTTTGTTTTTGGCTGTTCCACTGGTTCTTACCTAACCCTTGACAACTGGATCTAACTGATTTATCCCTATCCTAACCCATAATAGAACCTCGCAAAGAAATGCCAAACAAATGGCTCCCGGCACGGCTCGTTTCGTAAAGTTTTACTTTCGGTATGAAGTAGTTGTTCCCTTCGCAACCGAAGAGGCGAAACGAAAAAAAAGGGGGAGGGATGGAGGAATGGGATTCCCCACCGGTTGCTTTGATAGAACACGAACAGCGAAACAGCGATCTACGTCGATGCAAAACCATGACGTTCAATTTAAATAAATAGACAGTATCGTGTAAATTTGTGTTACTAAACGTAATGCATAATTACAAATTGTTATTTACGCGACTTATTTCACGTCAATTTAACTTTTTTTCCCACAGGAAATTTAGCGTCTGCAAATTGGAATTCTTTACTTGCTTTCGGATCGTTCGAATGGAGCGATTGGCTTGGGCCGGGCCGGGTCGGGCCCCCTTTATCGCGGGCCCCCCTGCATTGCGGGTTTTGCGGTATGGTAG
Organism: Lithobius niger; assembly: GCA_023313725.1. Taxonomy (NCBI): domain Eukaryota; kingdom Metazoa; phylum Arthropoda; class Chilopoda; order Lithobiomorpha; family Lithobiidae; genus Lithobius; species Lithobius niger. The sequence goes on along the minus strand of JAHWFP010010909.1, from coordinate 14,701 downwards.
TTCCGCCAAAACGAATCCCAGCAACTTTAACTGACTCTCAACATTTTTGTACCGGGGAAGTTCTGCACTCCAATGACTTAAACATCCTAGGTGTCTTAAATCACCTCAAACCTAGTCATGCAGTCGGTCCGGATAAGCTATCAGATATTTTCTACAAACAAATTGCTGTTCATATTGCATATCCTCTCAAAAAAATTTTCTCCTTGTCCTTTTCTACTGGTGTTCTGCAAAAAGACAACTTGATGCGGATATTGTCCCCATTTTTAAGAAAGGGAATCCCTCAAACCCATTAAACTACCGACCTATTGCACTATCTACGGTGCCCTGTAAAGTCATGGAGATCATAATTAAATCATATACACCTTTACTTTAACCTTTACTAATCGCTTTAACATCATTTTTGATGACCAGTTTGGTTTCAGGTCGGGCAGATCAACTACCCATCAACTTTTGCTCGTATTGGACAAGTGGTCAGAGTCCTTGGACATTGGTGTTGGAACTGACGTCATTTTTTACGACTTTAAAAAGGCTTTTGAATCTGTGGTTCACACAAAGCTAATCTCCAAACTTTCGGCTATTGGGTTTAGAGATTATATTCTAAACTGGATTTCTGCTTTCCTCGTTAATCACACCCAACAAGTTAAACTTGGGGGGGGGGGGTAGTTCCGCCAAATGCAACGTTATTAGTGGAGTTTCGGTTTTGGACCCATTGTTGTTCGTCCTGTTTGTGAATGATCTTACTCCAAATTCTTCATCGGCATCCCAAGAGAAGTTTGCGGACGATTTAAAACAACATACACCAATCCTTTCTCCTATTGATAATCTGAACCTTCAGGATGCCGTAACATATGTCTCAAATGGGCAACTGACTGGCAACTTCCATTATCCGTTGACAAGTGTCATTGATTCACTGTGGGCACAAGGGGGCCTCAATTTGACTATCTGCATGACAAGAAGTTGAATTCTGTTGAACTTGTCAAAGATTTAGGAATCTGGTTCCATTCCTCATTAAAGCCTTCTATCCACTGTGATAAAATTAGTGCCCAAGCCCACCGTCGTGCAGCGATTGTGCGTCGCTGCTTCTCTTCTGGAGATCACTCGATTATGGCCTGGCTCCTTGAATGCCCATTCAAGGTCTACGTGCGACCACTTGTTGAATACGCAAGCCAGGTCTGGTCACCAAACCAGCTTGCGGATATTGACCGAGTGGAATCAGTTCAGCTCCGCTACACTAAGTCGATCCCAGGACTACATAATAAACCATATTGTGAACGGCTTCGGATGTTGGGTCTGGAAACTCTTGAGTTGCACCGTTTAAGGGCTGATTTTACCCTGGTGTACCTCATTTTGAATGACGTGCCAGCGGCTTGTCTATCTTTTTTTTTTTTGGAATTGGTTGGGAACACAAAAACCCGTGGCCAGTCTCTTAAACTGAAGCTACCACCTTTCCGTCTTGATTGTAGGAAGTTTTATTTTCTCGGTCCGGGTTGCACGTGTTTGGAATGCACTGACGAAAGACATTGTCTCGGCTAGCTCGGTACAGACTTTCAAGCGTAAAACTTAATGATTTTAATCTGCAATCCTTTTTATCCCGTCCAGTTTAATCGTTTTGGTATTTTTTCCTCTGCCTTATGTTGTTACTCTTTTAATGTGTCAATTATCAGTTGTTCCACAACTTTGTTTAAAATGTGGTTAGGTATCAGTGGCAATGAATGTTGCCCTTCCCATTCACCCTGGTTCCAGAGATGAACAGGAAACTATTATTATTATTATTATAACAGCTAATCACCGAAACACCCCCATGACAAAGCCAAAAACACCACGCGCCATTCATCCACTCTAACACAGACAGACACGGGGCAGCAAGCAACTCTAGTCTCCCCCATTCCCAAAAAGACCAGTCCTATCACAAAAAGCAACCACAACCCTCACTGCTTCCCAAAAACCTTATAAAAAGCCCCCAACCTGGGCCGAACACCGCATGCGTTTATTTATTTATTTTTTTTGGTGGGGGGGGGGGTCATTTTAGTGTTTATGATGCAATCTCGTATTGTGTCGAACTGTATAATCAGGTAAAGTCATGTTATCGCCAAAATTTATTGTTGTTGCTTTGTTTTTATAATTCCAGCCTCGCTCGACCGTTGGTTAAGATGTAAATGTAATTTTTTTTCATTTTAGCTTAGTCGGTACTCCAAAATCGGTGGGGAGAAGGGGGAGCGGGAAGGAGGAGAAGAGGTAAAGGCTATAAAATTCTTTTTAGTGTGCTGATACTTTTGCTAACACGACGAATTTTCTCTTCAAATAAAGCATGTCGGAGGTGGAATGTTTCTCTTTTGCTTCTTTCACGTAGGGTGCTACACGATAATTAACTGAATTGAGTTCTAAGTGGGTTATAATTCGAGTTAGCCAAATGTAAAATACAGTTACAAAGTATTGATGATGGGAAGCCATTGCTGAAGGTTACACGTTGGCTTCATTTTTCAAAATAAAACAAAAGCCTGCACAAACGCAGGCACCAAGTCGGGTGTCACCGGATGTGATGGTGGACAGAGGAAGCGGAAATGTAGAGGTCTGGAGGAAGGACAGGCCACGGAGAAAAAGGGAAAGTCTAAACAAGAGAGGTGGGGGAAGGACGAATGCTCTGCAGGGAAGTGAACATCTGTGTTATGCAGTGAAAGAACTGCCTTAAGTTTATGCTTGAGGATTTTTTTTTCCATTTTAGTGAATTCTGAAAAATTACTTTGTAAGAAATGGACCCACGATTTAGGAAAGGATTGATTTGGGATTTGAAGATTGTACAGGTTGTCTTGGCGAAGCAGGATAAAAAAAGTTTCAAGGTTAATTCTGCTGTAGTAGTGTGGCTGAACAAAAAGTGGAGTGAAATGAAAAGTGTCAATTTTATGATTTTTGTAGAGGAGGAATGTTGCGCAGGGGAACTGTTAGGGGCTGAGCAATCAATATCAGAAATGTGACGGGAGAGACGGTCCCTTCCCTGCCCCAGATAGATCTTGGGGCAGTCGGCTCAGGGAAGGGTGTAGACAAATTGTGTAGGAAGCGGTCAGGTGACACGTGGTTGTTTTTTGGTAAGGAGCTGTTTAAGGGTAGGAGTGGACGTAGGAACCAGAAGAACGTTAAATTCGTGGAGGAACCGGTGGATGAGGTTGCTAACCCCACCAAGGAAAGGGGCAAACACTGAAGGGCTTAGGCTGGTAGGGCGCGGGGTGGGGGGGTTGGGCCCATTTAATGTTGCAGTACTTATCAAGAATGATGGGAGGGTATCCAGTATGGATGTACTTTTCAGGTTACTGAGTGCAACTGGTGCATCACGAGGAAATTGGGTGTTGCGAAAGACTCGTCTGATTTCACCTTTTAACGAGGAGAGTTTGATGTGCAGGGGTGTGTGGGTATTATAGTTAATAACACGGGAAATTTGTGTCGGTTTGACATAATGTTGAAAGGTGACAAGTCCCGAATGAAAAGAGAGTTTAAGGTCCAGGAAAGCCAACTCACAAGAGACAGGGTATTCAAAGGTAAAGCGCAAAGACGGATGGAATGAGTTGTAAGCCTGAGTAATGTCACAAAGAATGGAAGGGTGAATTTGGTTGTAAATGTCGTCGACATACCGGCTATAGTTGTAGATTTCAAACCGAGAATTAAGTTGTTGACGGTTTGACACGATTGAAAGTCGTTGAATCTTGGCAGGCGAAACACTTGCGTGTGTCACAATATTAAACACACATAATTACATATCCTGAAATACCCTTAAGGTCATTGCTTTAGGACACCATTATGATGCCCCCTGAATACCATATTGGCGCTCACGAGACACAGATTGATGTTTCCTGTAAATGCGCTCGAGCTCATGTAGATTAGGGCATGCATAACACCCGAAGGATTTTTTTACAAAATTGTTCTTTTGTATCCCGTGATAACCTTACCAGTTGAAAAGGACATCAATTCGAATATTTCCTTCTTTCCAGTATGGCATCCTAGGGTCAATGGGCAACAACTTGCATTCCAGGAGATTTGTTTTTAAAATATACTAAATATTTTTCGATGGCTCACAAAAAAATAGAATCGAAATATTTACTGGTGTTTTTAATAAGTTTATTTAATTGTTCATCTGGCTCTAATTATCCCTACTGTACGGAATATTTTCTCCAGGCCTGTAACGATATTTTTCGTGTTTTTTTTTTTTTAATCTTTATTTTTATTTGTCAGTCTTCGGTTGTTTCCGGAGCGAATGTGATTTAGCCATTCCTACAAATTGAGAATTTTAAGAAATTATTTTACTGTTAACCTATTTTTTTTTCTATCGCAAAGTTTGTGGTAGTGACTCTTCCGCGTGACATTACAGTCACTTACCGTGGTTACTCTCCGAATCGTTGGTATGAAGGTTGTCATGGCATTCTAAATTGACAATTGCAGATGACGATTTTTTTTCTGTCATGTCAATTAAGTTTCGCCGTTGATCGAAAGCTTTGATAAATTCGCTTGCTTTGTTCAGTTTTTTATTTGCGAGCGAGCGCAATGCATTATCGCTTGGTTGTTCACTCTTCAGATCCATTCGTTTTCCCCACTCACTATTCTGACGTCACTACACGTCTGCCTGCGATTCAGTTAACAGTGTGCTAAAAAAAATTCGCTTAATTTCGGTAGTGTCCAAGGTTCATCGTCGTCATTCATGGTATATACTCCAGCAAGACTGCACAAGGATTTATTTGCAACCGCAGTTTCCCTACTGAAATCGAAAAGGTACATCATTCTGGGGGGAAGGGGAATTTTTAGCTGAAAATCGTAATTTGTTGACAGCACGTAGATAACTCAGACTTAGATAAATATTCCCAATAACTCGTGCTTCGCCCTCACTATCTTTTCAGAATTGGGAATATAACTCCTGAGTGCGAAAATTATTTTGATAATCAATTGGTACTCGTTATTGTCCGAGTGAGCGAAGCGAATTCAACATTTTTATTCGACGATTCAAATTGGACGCTTTAAAGGCCGGTTGCCACCAAATTAGCATTACAACATCTAGGCCTATCGAGTTCTCTCTCGCAGGAAGCAAAGGAATGAACTAAGGTAAAACTTTAAAACACAACAAACAAGCCAAGTGACTCCCTAATTATTGAGTCAAAATTTGGTACGCCCTCGTGCACCTGGAAACAAGCTATAAAGATTAACGATATTAGTGTCACTAGATGGCGCCAGGGGAATTTCCTTATATTTTTACGTGGCGCCACCTAGTGACATCCATATCGTTAATATTTACAGTTTGTTTCCAGGTGCACGAGGGCGTATCAAATATTTACTCAATAATTATGGAGTCACGTGGCTTGTTTGTTGCGTTTAAAAGTTTTGCTTTGTGCGTTCCTTTGCTTCCTGCGAGAGAGAACTCGATAAGCCTATAGATGCTGCAATGCTAATTTGGTGGCAAACAGCCTTTAATTCCACGATTTGGTATTTTCCGCTGTCTGTTGTTTCGCAGTTACGGACAAACGCATGAACCGATTCGAATGAAATTTTCATGTAGAAATATTCTGTTAAATATGGTCTAACGACGTTTATATGGTGCTCGACCCTGATCTGGTGTTTTATCGGTACCCAAAATGTCGGCCCAAAATGGGTTCCAACGAGAGTCAAGCCCAAAGAAAATCGAAAGGTAATTTACTCGTTGTAAATGCTCCACTTTGGAACTCATACGACGACCAGTTTAGAACAAATATGATATGAACGTCCTTAGAATTTAGGCCACACGACATACTTTCGTAGTTTTTACCCTTGCTTTACCCGTGTAAATGCTTTTTATTTTCTTGGCTTAATCTGACTCTTTTTTCCCTTTCTAAAACGTCTAAAAATATGCCGCCATCTGATTAAAATTCAATTCTTAGGTCCGGAACAGCATCCCATAAAAAAAAAACAGTTTTTGGCTTGTAGTTTCTAAATTGTTCATCAGATTGAAAGCAAACTGGTTCGGAATAAGAACGGTAATTGTTTATGACCAGGAGGGGGAGGGAAAAGGGGAAAATGTAGCCATAAAAAATTATTGATAACCCCCTCTTACCCTCTCGACTTCATGACTTTGAAAAATCTTGACCACTCCACTCAAGGTCCAAAAATAATCTACCCAACCCCCTGCCCCCCCCCCCCCCCCCCCCCCCCCAAAGGTAAGCTTTTTTTACGCTGTTTGACGTGGCCTGTAAATGTATTAGTTAGCACCGCCAACGTGCCCCGTTTCAGACGACATGGTTACTGACGACAAGGACATGGTGGACTTGAAACTGTCCTGGTTGATTTATGGGTCCCGGTCAAAAGGCCGACACCCAAAATACATGGGTTTTAAATGTGAAGAAACCTCCCCTCTTGAAAGAGAAGTGTAGGCTACAAAGCCCACCTAGTAGCTAAAGGATTCGCACAAAAATGGAGCTACGAATATTTCGAAACGTTGAGAGCTTACTATACGCCTTTCAACAGCTCATCACCATAACAATCCAGAAAAAATTCGACATAGACCAGATCGACGTTAAAACCGCTTACTTAAATGGTTACCTAAGCAACCACCAGCATATTAGTAAAGGTGGTAGCCTTTACTGTAAGGTTTGACCTCGGTCTCCCATGTTAAAGCCGAAATTACGATGCTTAATTTCTCCGCTGCCTTTTAATATTTTCCACTCAAATTTATTATATAAGCTTTGTTGGACTTGGTGAACATGTGTACCAACTTTTATTAATTTCCGATGTGTCACTTCGGAGATCTGGACTTGTGCTGGAATAATCACGAGTTTCATTTTTGGCTTGGACTTCTTGTTATTTGGACACGTTTATACAATGATCTCTACAGACTAAACCATTTGTCCTAGAGAGTTGGTTCTTAGCTCATTTGAAAGAGCTACTTCCGGATATGTGCCCTTTATAGAAATAGAAATTATGATTGGTCGTCTCGTTCCGGAGTTACGGAGCCCTGAACGATCCGTTTTATTGTTACACATTGTTTTAAACATTGTTTTTATGCGACAATGCCAATCAGCAGACGCCAGACGGGAAGCGTAAGCAAATGCTAACAATGCTGGTGAGCCAACAATTTACCCGGGCGTGAAGAGGAAGCATTACCCTATTACGAATCGATTTATATAATGATTTCACGTCATTCTCCCGTGTTAAAGCTAAGTGTCCGTTGATAGCCGCTACAGATAGCTGCAGACAAACCAACTTCCAAAAGAAAGACTTGCACTGAATGAGCGAGCGAAGCGAGAGAAATTACGGCGCATTTTGCAACGAGTGCAGACAACCAGCTTGGTATGTCAAAGTATCTCGAATTAGAAAACAAAAACGAGCTCGTTTGATGTTTAAGGTAAGGTTTAACTGATTCGAAGTCAAAACAGCAAAGTAACACAAATAAACTTTCCTGTAAGGTTTCACATATACCGCAGTGTTCCTGTACTGTTTAGCCCACGTGAAACCTTACTGCTGTAATCAACCATGAGACACGTAAATAAAACAAAACCATATTCCAACTTTCAAAATAGGCTACATATTCTCCTAATTTTGGGGCTAAATTTTTCATCATCATTCTAGTCCGGTCGTCTCTTTTCCGTTCATCCTATTGATGCATACACCAGTTAAGATTTCATATTCAAGACTTCAGGACTGGTATTTCATTTTTATTTTTAACGATATTTCCAGGATTTCAAGGAGTCGCACGATCCCTGAATTAGGTAGTCTGTAGGTCTGTACTAAGCACACTAAAAGTATGGATTTTACGATTTTTCAACAATGGTTTTTGGCCAAGTAGACTGAATCAATCAGGCCTATCGTGTTCTAAAGTAAAAACTGTAAAAACATGTAATACAGCAGTAAGGTTTCACGTGGGCTAAACAGTACAGGAACACTGCGGTATGTGAAACCTTACAGGAAAGTTTATTTGTGTTATTTTGCTGTTTTGACTTCGAATCAGTTAAACCTTACCTTAAACATCAAACGAGCTCGTTTTTGTTTTCTAATACTGTATGCATCAACCCGAAAACTTCGTCCTGCCAGGATTTGAAGAAAAAGTTTGTAAAATATGCCGCAGCCTACACACTAAAACAAAGCGGCTGGCAATAGTGTACTAGGTTTTTTTATTTTATTTTTTATTTTATTTACCCTACAGGAGTTTACACGGCCTGGAAGCCACTCACTCCATCTAAAGTGCTAAAAACTAACTTAAAAACTAACTTAAAAACTACACAAAGAAAGTAACAAGCCAGCCAACAACACCCCCAAAATTAACTCAATTGAACTCCGTGTACTAGGTTTGCCGAGGAGACAACAAAACAGGTAATGTCGGATTGGGCCGCCAGGAACCTGAGGATCCCCGAGGAGGTCCCCGCTGCAGAAGGCTCATGTTTAGAAAAAAAAAAGACCAAATTATGAAAAACTGTAAATGAATTCGTATGAAAATTAGGTGTTAAGTTGCACGAAAACGTTTAAATCCGTGCTGATTTCTTTAAAATGCACTAGTTTTCGGGGTCTCCGGAGACCCCTCGCCCCACCACCAGTGGTGTTTGCAGAAAGCGTATCAAAACATAGAAAAGCCGTTTTGTTCGGTGAGATCAGTTTTCTTGCTCGAATTTCAACAGGCAGGGGCATTAGTTTCACCGGGGAACAGTTTTTAACGCAATAGGTTCAAGATAGCAGCCGCTTTTATTCAGTCTATTCAGTAACCAAGGGCATTAAAGGAGGACACCGTCTGAATTTTAACTAATTTTCCCATAATTCGATTCTTTCTGCGCCGTCAGTGCTGTTGTAGAGAAGCAATGAAAAGCCATTTTGTTATGTGTGATCAGTTTCTTTGCCCGAATTTCGCCAGGCAGGTGGATAGTTTCCCTGGGGAAGGTTTTTCGTTTTTATTCTACTTTGAGCGAATTACTTACGTGAAAACGTAAATTTAATATTTCTATAACCTTAGACCACATACGAAGGTGATGTATATCATTAACACCTTATCTGCGGTCCTTAACTGCGGTCCTTACGTAAGCCTCAGCATGAACTTCCATGTTAAACGTCAAACTTTGAAATCCTATATTTTCGCCCAGAATTGACATAGACCAACGAAATTCGGTATTTGGGGTCGTGTCGTAACTATTTCACCGTATTACAAATTTTAATGACAACAATCGAACCGTTCGACGTCCACAGCATGTCCATTTCTTGTTGTTGTTGTTGTTGTTCTTGTTGTTGGGACTCTTTGCCCTCAACTGGAGAGCGAACCACTAAACCAATTTTCAAGTTCTATAGCTTAAAACGTAGGTCTGGACAAGGCCTAGGGCCTTTCACAGGCTATTTTAATATAACTACAATATTCTTGACACGGAGTGTCAAATGGGCTAGAACTTTTGCTCTCACCTAGAGATCGAACCAATGAACCGATTTCAATTTGTATCGCTTAATATGTAGATATTAACACCGACCAGGGCCTTTTGAATACGATTTAGATATGACTGCAGTATTCGCGTCAGCAGAGCAATTATTATTGTAGAGCACTGGGCAGAAATCATTAATGTTGTTGTTGAGACTCTGCCCTCACGTGGAGATCGAACCACTGAACCGATTTTCAAGTTCTATAGCTTAAAACGTAGGTATGGCCAAGGCCTAGAGCCTTTCGCAAGGTATTTTAATGTATTCTTGACACGGAAAGCCATATGGGCTAGAACTTTTGCTCTCACCTAGAGATCGAACCAATGAACCGGTTTTCAATTTGTATAGCTTAAAATGTAGGTATTAACACCGACCAGGGCTTTTGAACACAATTTTTATGTGACTGCAGTATTCTTGTCCGCAGAGCAATTACTATTGTAGAGCACTGGGCATAAATCATTAAGCGGAGTAACAAATTTTAGCAAATCGAGCTAAAAACATGAAATTTGGTGCACAAGTCTTCTTAGGAGCATAAATCGAATCAGCCATGGAACCCTCTAAGGGGCCTTAGCGCCCCCCCCCCCCCTGTGCCCCCTCACTGAGCCTTGACCTACAAATTTTTACAAACCGACCTAAAAGCTTAAATTTTGGTACACAAGTCATTCTTAGCAGTACACATCGAACCAGCCATGGAACCCCCCATGAAATATCCCCATGGCTCCCCCCCCCCCCCCACGATGCTCTACTCCCCTCTTCCCTGTATCTTTACCAGCAAATTATTGCAGATCGAGCTAAAAACTGAAATTTGGTACACAAGTCATTCATAGTAGTACAAATTGAACTAGCTATGAACCCCCTCGAGATAATCTACAAGGCACCACAACGGTCCCTCCCAGTGCCCCCTCATTGAGGCCTGACCAACAAATTCTTGCAGATATTGCTAAGAATGAAATTTGGTACAAAGTTATTGATAGCAGTAGAAATCAAATTATAGCTATGGAACTTCCACGAAACCCTCCAAAGCCCCTTAGTACTTCCCCCTATTCCCGCTCCATGAGGTTGATACCCCAAAAATTCTTGTTGATTGTACTGAAAGCATGCATTTTGGTACACCAATTATTCCTAGCAGTAGATATTGAACCAGCCATGGATCTCCATGAAATACCACCAAAACCTCCCCAGCATCCCCCTCCTGTGCACCCCATGAAGCATCAATGACCAACAAATTCTTGCTGAACGTACTAAAAACATGCATTGTATTAGTAGAAAAGAAATCGAACCACATACGGAATCCTATGAGATACACCCACCCCAAGTGCTTCCTTGTGTCCTTTCCATGAGATTGATGATCAACAAATTTTTCTTCGATTTGTACTGTTCCCAATGACTTGTGTACCAATCCACATTTTGCGCAATCAGCAATAATTTGTTGGTCAATAACTTCATACAGGTGTGTGGTAGTTGGACAGAAAGGGGCCTTAGGGGGTATGTCGAGAGATTCCATAGCTAGCTCGATTTATAAGCTAAGAATTGACTTGTATACCAAATTTCATTGGTTTTAACTCAGTGTTCATGATTAGCCCAAATTCTGGCCCGTAACAGCTGTACTACACCTGAGGATCGAACCATTGAACCGATGCTCAAGTTTTACAGCTTTAAGGAGTACTTTTTTATCGATAGTTTAGATAGTGGAATTAATGTTAACAGTCATCCGACGTCAATATGTCATTGTTTAAGCCGTACGAATTTTTAAACCACCTGATTTAAGCAGACGATGCACAAGCTCTGGAGAAAATCCCGTTTGAGCGACGCGTCGTGACGTCAAGACTTGTAAGGCGCCTTCCAGCTATCTGCGTGACCTGCGAGTGCGCCAGAAACAAAACGGCATCGCCTGGGACATCGTTTCCGGTTAGCTCGTTCGCCGCTAAAACATCATGCCGTCGTGCATAGCGAAGGAGTGCAAAAGTTCTTCAAACCACAAAATAAGTTTGTTCAGCTTACCGAATGCCAAAAAGATGCCACCTGGATGCGGAAGTGGTTGGATGCTACTGGAAACAGTGGCGTTACAGGTTCAAACTGATAAAACTGCAACGAATTGACAGCGACAGCGTCAGCGTTGTTGGTAGCCATGTTTCTTACACGCAGAGACTAGGTCGCGCGCGCTGCACGCTGGGAAGGGATGCGCTCCCCATTTCCCTTAGATGTTTTGACGTCATGCTGCGTCACGAAAACCTCCACAGTCGCGAGCTCTCGTAGTGTTACGTTTAGTTGGGTGTCTTAAAAAACGCAGTTATTTTAATTTATTACGACGTTAAGTAAGAAGGCAAGCGACATTTTATAAGTTTTTAAAGGGTTTTTAGGGTCTTAGCTATCATTAAAAAAAATTGGAAAAGTGAGGGTTTAGTATTCCTTTAAAACGTAGGTATGAAGAAGGCCTATGGCCTTTTGAACACTATGTTAATGTGATACAATTATTATTGTTCTTCTTGTTGGTAAAATTTTGCTCTCACCTAGAGATCGAACCAAAGAACCTATTTTCAATTTTTATAGCTCTTAAAATTGAGTATTAAAAAGGCTCTCTTATAACAGTAATTTTAGGGTGATTACTGTATTCTTTTCTGTGTTATTCTTGCTGAAACAAGAAAAAAATAATGGATATTGTATTAAAAATCGTTTAAGCGTACAATATGGATGTAAGCCTTAAAAAACATAAAGCCCTAAAGGAACACATATTAGAAAAAGACATGTGGGCCATCAGCGTCGCACTAATACGTGTAAAAGAATCTCCAGCGACCCAAAAAACAAGCTGGAGCTTCTTTTACACGTATTAGTGCGACGCTGATGGCTTACATGTCTTTTTTCTAATACCTGTTCCTTTAGGGCTTTAAAAGTTTTGTTTAAGGATTACATCCGTATTGTACGCTTAAGCGTTTTTTAATACTAATGTTATACCTGCCTAGTCTTAGCTACACCTATTACCTGTCTTATAGTAATCACCTTTTCGCTCCTTGGACGGGATCCGGACTCGCAACTTTCAGGCTAGGAGGCTGACTCCCTAATCATCAGGCTATACTGATTTGATGAAATGCGCCAGTTTTAAAATGTGTAATTAAGTAATGTAACGTAATATTTCGTTTCTTACTGGTTGTTACTGGATGTCGACAATACCCGTCATCTTGCCAAACGCTCGCCCTTTTTTTTTGCTGCCGTGCAAAGAATGAATGTTCTCAGTCTTATTCATTGCTACCTTGCAAAAAGAAATTGTCACAGGGCATCGACAACAATACCATTCACGTCATTTCGTCCTCTTCTAACTCCAGCTTTTCTAGTCCTGTTTTACCGCTTTTGTTATCTACATAACAAAAGCTGTTATGATACAAAAGCTGTTGGGATACAAAGATTGAGTGAAATCGGCTGCTCTCTTGCATCCTATTGCATAAAAAATTCTTACACTGTGAAACTATCGACCCTGCCTGGTGAAATTGGGGCGAGGAAACTGATCTTACCGAGAAAAAAAACCGGCTTTTTTTTCTTCAATCTGCACTGACGGTGCAAAACGAGCCAGATTAAATACAAATGACGTATACATCACATTCGTTTGTGATCTACGGTTGTAAAAATATTGAATTTACTCTTTCAATAAGTAAGCAATTTTTATTAATCAGACGTGCTGTGCTGGGATGCCTTGGGATACAAAAGGCACTGCGTAATTTCATGGGAGCCGGCTAAACCGGCGTAGATTTGACCAAGCTCTGCAAGCTATCTGTTGATTTAGACTGGACTCCTGGGATGCCCAGGGGTACAAAATGCCCTGGGTATACGTAATGTCCTGGGGATGCATCATTTCGTGACAACCAGCTAGACCACGGAATTTTACGCCGGGTCACTCTAGTCTACATAATAAAAGCGGTAACACGGAATCACATGAGGCCCAGTTAGAAGCTGTCGACGCGCCATTAAGCCTCACCCCCCCCCCCCCCCCCCAGTTAGAAGTGGAGGAAGTGATGCGAGTGGTGTTGTCATCGATGCCCTGTAACAATTTCATTTTGCAAGGAGACAATGAAAAAGACCGAGAACATTCATTCTAGGCATGGTAGCAAAGAAAAAGGGCGCGTGTTAGGCAGGATGTAGGGTATTGTCTATGCCCTATAACAATCAGTCACAAAATAAATATTGCGTCACATTATTTTATTACACATTTTAAAACTGCTGTCTTTCGTCATGTAAGTATGGCCTAATGGTAACGGCGGCAACCAACTAATCTGAAGGTCGTGTGTTCGAATCCCCTCCCGGCAATGAATATGGATTGTTTTAGATTAAGACAGGTAGTAGGTGTAGCTAGTGATAAGTAATAGATATCCGTGAACAAGACCAGGTTAAAATGAAATAATTGATCGTCTGCGAGAAACGGACAGTCAAAATATCGAGGGATATTTGGATATTTGGATCCTGAGATATTTGGACTGGCCGTTTCGAGCAAAAGATCAATTATTTCCCGTTTACTGGGTCTTGTTCATGGATACGTGTTTTAATGCTACGGTGTGACGTCAAGCTAACTTACCGGATTTATTTAAGTTTTTAAAGATTTTTGTTTCTAAATTTTATTTGTGAATCATGAATTTAAGATTTTTACATGCGAATTATGTAAATTTCTGAACTTTTCAAACTGCACTGACTAAGTTAAATTTTATATCTGAAGGTTGGGGGGGGGGGGGCAGGACGCCCCAACGCAAGCTCAGTGGGTGGCCCCCATCTTAGGGACAAAGTCCTATGAGTCAGGTGCCTAATTTCAATTATGTAGGAGCTTGGGTGCAACGGACTTTTGGACCATGTATTTTCGTCATATGTATTCTGAGGTCACTGAATTTATGTTTTCAAGTAATTTATTTTGCTCAAAAGAAAAAAAATCATCCCCAGGAAAACTATCCTCCCACCTGATGAAATTCGGGCAAAGAAACTCATAAAACGACATTTCTATGCCTCTCTACAAAACAGCACTGGTGTTGAGAAAAAATGTAAATTAAGGGAAAATGAGTTAATTCAGACGTTGCTGTCCTTTGATACCCTGGGATACAAGTGCCGAGTAACGGCAGCTGCTCTCTTGAACTACTTTCGTAATATTTGGTCTAAGGTTACAGAAATATTCAATTTACATACTCAAATAAGTTATTTTTATTTTCCCTTTTCTATGCTGCTCTAGCTGTAAACAGCACCGGCGGTGCAAAAAAGAACTAAATTAAGGGAAAATTAGTTAATTAGTTGATGTCCTGGGATACAAGGACTGAATAAAAGTGGCTGCTCTCTT
>JAHWFP010010908.1:0-13586 GCA_023313725.1 Lithobius niger | reverse complement strand
TTATCGGGAAACAACTTTTTTTTACTAATCGTACCCTGCCTACAAATTAATTTTTTCTATAAAATTTAAAGTTTTTTTTTTTTTCAATATGTAACTAACCGTGTTTGAGAACAAAGACAACGTCTGAAGGCAGGGCATAGGCTATTCCCTTCATCTTTGGTTCCGCCTGGCTTGTTATTTCTTCCATGCAGCGGCGTTTAGCCGCACATTTCCGGTGCCATCTCCCATGGCAACCGCCATCCCTCCCAACCATCTGGTGTCTAGCGAAGAGCGCCAATTTCAAACCATGGCACGTGCCAACCCTTGAAATGCGGAGCGCAGGTGGCGGTTAGTAGGTGAAGACTGGTGCCGATTGATAATCCAACAGGGCCTTCGAAAACATCAAGCCAAACTCATCCAAACTCATCCAGTCTGGAGGGAGAGCGGCGTTTCCTCATGAGCATTCTGTATGTTAACGGTACCGAACTGCCTCCAGATGGTTGAGTTTGGATTGGTAATTATCGAAGGCGCCCGTTCTTTCAAGAGGAAGTCGACCAAATTAAATGTATGCCTCCGTCCGGTACTCGATCGTTCTGGCTATTCATAAATGCACAAACTTCGAACGAGATCCGTTTTTACCTAATTTACTAGGGAAACGAAAATGTTTGAATTATGAGCGGTATCTCAATGATGGCCTTCCAACCTCGTTTCGAAGACTATAAAGCTTCGTTCTTGATTTATAAAAAAAAAATCATTATTATTGTTAAGTACATTCGTAATGAGTTAAGATTGGTATACATCGTTGAATTATATTAAAGTGGGGTTCCCAGAATATAGGAAGGTAGGAGGTACGGAAGTTGCTTTAAAGGCACCTAGTCACCGAATGTCAGGTTGCAACATATTCTAGCGCCGTCTACCATTATTTAGTTCTACGTAGCACTTGATTTCAACAAGCAAAGGAATACACAAAGACATTTCTTTTTACACAACAAACTAGCCACGTGCCTCCTTAATTATTGGATGTAAAACGTGCACCACGTGAGTCCAAGTGCACCAAGGAGCAAGCGGTCAAAGTTAACGATATTACTGTCACTAGATGGCGCCCATCTAGTGGTGCAAAATCTGCATTTCGAAATGGTCGATGTAGTAGAAATAAGCGCCCGTAATATCGTTAGGCTTAACTTTACTGCTTGCTTTTTAGTGCACGTGGGCGCACCAACTTTACACTCAATAATATTAAGGGGCACGGGGCTCGTTTGATTCATAAAAAGAAATTTGTTTGTGCGTTCAATCGCTTGTTGAGGGCTAGATAGTGGTAAATGGAACAGATGTTGCAGCCTGTCATTGGTGAATATACACTTTAAGTCTCTCGGACCCAACTTTGGATTTGAAGGGGGAGGGCACTTGCTTCTTCTTCTTCTCCCTCCCCCCCCCCTCCCCCGGCCGACATACACCAGTCACTAAACGGTTACATAAACAAACATAACAGACGGAAAGCTGTCTTTAAAATGTCCGCAAATGTCAAACCATGTTACGTCATGTTCAAATTGTACTATGACGGGACTAACAAAGAACGGCCGTGCCCGTGCGCAGATTATTGCTGACAGCTTGTAAGCTAAACTTGAACCTATTTGTGACCGCCATTTACCGAAGCAACCCCAGCACTTTGCCTTTTCTGTGTTTATTTTTTTTTTGTTATCTGAACTGACAAAAGACTTGAACCAAACTAGATGCATCGTCACGCGATCCAACTATAAATAAAAAAAACGACTCGGCAGCAGAAATGGCGCCGTATGTACAGCTCTGACCTTTTTTAGAGACAGCATTTTAATTTAATACACTTGTTTCTGTCCTCCGGCTAAATTTCGGTAGTTATAGAGTGACTAAACGTAACGCAACAAATCTTTGGCTGTGGCTGGCCGTTTGCCGGTTTTTAACACCTCCTTTTACAACCGGTAGAAACAGCCCATAATAGTAATCGAGTTTCTGCTGGATCTCCACATGGCGTGAGGAACGACATCTTTTGCAATTGGTCTTGCTTGGAGACTTAGGCCTACTTTTACGTTTGTACGAATGCCAAGTTTTTTTTCTCCCAAGTGTCGCAAGTTTCGTTGTACTATTTTTCTATAAGCCAAAGCCCCCTGATCAAAATGCCGTCTCTGTGTTACCTTCCACAGCGCTCAGAACGCGTCAAATCACTTTCTCGTCGCGTATTGCCGTCTGGTGACAAACCTTACAAACCCCATTATTTTTACAAGTTAGCCACTTGGCGTCATGAGAGGGCGCGACCTGTCCAACCAGCCGTCTTACCGTCCGTGCTAATGTAATTTCGTTGATATTTCTGCTGCTGAGACAGCCTTTTTTTTTTTTTAAGGGATTTTGTCGAGCCTGTAAACAGCCGTAAAATCTGTTGAAAATGGCGGATTGAAAATGGCGAGGAATAGCCATAACACGTAAATAAATTCTTTTAATTTAATTTGCGAATTTTTCAGTACATTTAGTCTTTTTTTCAAAAGGAAAAAACATGGAATAAAGTCTGCTCAATTTAGCTGGATGGAGAAACAGGAAGTATGTAATCGTGCGCACCCAGATCAGTCCACTCAGGGGGTAGTGATGTATTGAATTGAAAAAAAGTTTGAATGTTAAATACCGAATCGTTTATTTCCGAGAATTTTATTCATTATAAAATTATCGAAGACTCTCTGTAGGGTGGCCAGTTTTTTTTTTTTTTTTTTCGAAAACATTTAAAAATTAGGGCCCAATTTTATCTGACTAAATTTGATTTTTGATCCAGAACAACGGTCCCTATTTTTAACACTTTTCCCTCACGGAGTGTACAAACGTGGACGCCTACAAGATGGGGCAATGTTAGTCTCCTTGGCGTACCGCGAGCTTTGTGAGGGACCCCGAGCAAAATGAGCAGTCACAGCCCAGTGGTCAGCATCCTCTTTTTCAAACCAAGTGAGTGAGGGCCGGTTCGAATCCCGCGACTGGTCTAAAAATTTGTGAAGACAGGGTCAGTTTTTTTAATGTGAGTTTAGACATTTAAGTCTGTATTTTTTTATGAACTGGACCACTCGCACCAAACCTGGACCGGACGCATGCGTGCAGATGCACACAGGGTAGCCATATTGTCGTAGCCAAACGAGCAAGATGCCGATTAAAGTAGTAAATTACCGCAAGTTCAAAGTTGTGGACTCGACAGGAGGACCACCCTAGCACAAGAAAAGGGGGGAAAAAAGGAAAATTCGATATCTTACCACTAAAATCAACGTTTAATTTTAAGCGGTGCTGTAATTCAGCTTAATTTTTTGCAAGGAAGAAATAGAAAAGGCGATTGTGTACCGAATAAACAGATGCCTTAAAAACAAAATCGTTTTAAAAAAAAAAATTAGGTCATCTCATAAGCTGTAAACAAACATGGCCACGTGCTCCCTGCACGGACCTCCCTATCAGTCGAACATTTGAACAACTTCTTTGTATAGGGTTTATGCCCTTTCGAAATAGGCCTAACGTGTGTGTGTGTGTTTGCTGCTTTCCTGTTATTTTGTCATGTGGAAGTGACCTTGACTCCTTCGCGTGACGTCACTTCCGTTACGGGGGTAGCCATTATCATGGTTGAGCGATAACGGTGTGTGTTGTCCCCAAAATTACGGGAAATAAGATTGGGACTATAACTTCGTAGATTATTTTTTATAAACCTTGTTTGCAAACTGTTTTGAGCATAAAGTAAGTAGTAGTAATTAGGTCATTCGCACGGAGTTGTGGGGAGAATAATAATTGTTCTTCGTGGTTCTGCATTCACATCAACAAATCTATTTGAAACGTCTGTAAATGTTTAGCACCGCTCTCAATCAGGTTTATTTCCAAACACAGACAACGAGGTCCTGACGCTGATCTGCTTGTGTTTCATACTACGTATGGGGATAGACAGTAGCATAGACATAATAGATAGACGTAGCAATACTCCGGTCTAATAGAAAGCCATGTTGTCATACTGCCATGTTTATTTGTAGCATTGGTTCAAATCAGGACAGCAACAACGGTTTCTTTGGGGACCCCCCCCCCCCCTCGAGTTTGATAACCCATAGTTTTCCGTCAACAATACGTATATGGTAATATTTCTTCTGTTGCTGATGGTTACGACGTAACCCTACCCTTCGCACCGCTCGCCCTTTTTCCTTGCTACCATGAAAAACATGAGAACGCTTGCCCTTTTTCCTTGCTACCGTGCAAGGAATGAACACGCTTGCTCGTTTTCATTGCTGCCATGCAAAGAATTAACTCGCTTGCCAATTTCCTTTGCTACCCTGCAAAGAATGCACATGCACCCCTTTTTCATTGCTGTCGTGATACGAATGAACGTGCTTGCCCTTTTTCATTGCTACCGTGCATAGAACGAAAACGCTTCCCCATTTTCATCGCTACCGTCCAAAGAATGAAAATGCTCCAACGTGCAAAGAATGAACACGCTCGCTCATTTTCAATGCTACCGTACACTGAAGCGGAAATTATTACGTACGCTGATCACGTAACCGTAAACATACCATAAATGCTGAAATGGGTAGAAGCCTATACGTTCCAACGTAGTTATGTGATCAGTGAGGAACTCTGTGGCGCAATGAACATTACCGAAGTAGCAGAACGTGGAATTCGGTCCCGTTAACAAATCTTCCTGAAAGTAAGGCTGCCTCAAGCACCGCCTGGAATTTCAACTAAATTATTAATGTAAGGAGCCAAGACGGGATGTTGGCAACTGGCTCCATCTGTGGACGCTAAGCGGCGAGTTGGTAAAACAAACTAGGTTTCCGAATTCCGTCGGTAGATGGCGATACGTAACGAAACTCGTCTGAGATTTTTTCTGAGCATTGTAGAAGATATCGCTGAGACGGTCCTTCATTCAAGGGGATTATTTTTCTTAGAAGGGCGGTGGCGGTTGCCAATTTGGAATGACAAAAATAGTCTTATAATGTCGAAAATCTAATTTAAGAAAACAGACTGGCGATCCAGTCGTTACCTTTTGTTTCGTTTAACGAAGGTATTTTGTTGTTGTTACTGCGCAGTCGCATACGACACCTGCACCAGAACTTTTGTTTCCGTTGCCATCTCCACCACAAGAAAAAAACAAAGGTTCTGATGTCATGGAGCTCGTATGGGCGTTAGCCTTTGAAACCCTAAGCCCACGTCGCCCCGCCAACAAATTAATGAAAATACCGACCACAATAATACGAGATTCTTTAAAAAAAAAAAAAAAAAAACATCACTAGAGTTCCTTTCCCACTTCGGAACGAAAGAGTTCAAGTAGCCTACGTGGAGACGAGAGGATCTGGATTTCAAAGACCAAGGACAACGAACTTTCTTGGGAATGGCAGTGAAAATGATTGTTTACCACCAACTAACTGGAAAAGAGAAAACAAACGGAAAAACACGAAGGAATTGGCGGTATCATGATTGTGCAGACAAACAAAGGAACGAGTATAAACGGTGATTGCTCGAAAACCAGCAGTGTGGGCATCATGAAAGTCGGTGGACATCGAGTTTAACAAGGCTGGAGTCGCCGAGCGAGTCTATTGGGACAAAACACTGGCAACGAGGAAGTATGAACTTGAGAAATAAAGAAAGATAAGGAATCTTATGACGGAAAGTAGCTAAAAATAATAAAAGATAAGGAATGTTATGACGGAAAACAGCTAAAAATAAGGAATGTTGTGACGGAAAAGAGCAAAAAATAAGGAAAGATATGAATCTTATGACGGAATATAGCTCAACAAAATATAAGGAATCTTGACGGAAAATGGCAAAAAAGTAATAATAATATAGAGACCATGCACGAGGCATCCATCCACCTACCCAAATTCCCAGGCGGCAGATGTTAAGTGGAAGAAGTACCACCATTATGACAGTTGTTTTTTGCCGCATGAGGGAGGAAACCGGAGCACCCGGAGGAACGGGCTGGAAACAACCGGAGAAAAACCCATACATTATACACTTCCCATCGCTAGGATCGAACCTGGGTCTGTAAGAAACCAGAGATGTACACTGGGACCAGAACCCCTATCGAATCTGACGCCCCAGTGCTCGCAGCTACCCGTGTAAGGGATCATTTTATACAAAAAATTTAAATAAAGAAGAAATCCACAAGGTAAAGGGTAAACGAAGCAATCAGTCTGCATTAAAGACTGTCCTTGTGAGGATACACAATACACTAATCTGAGAAGAAGGAAAAGATACTGCCCCGACTGGGACTCGAACCCAGGACTTCCCGTTTACTATAGCCGGGTGCTCTAACCACTGCGCTACTGGGGCGGGTTCTGGCTACAGGCTCCAGACGAGCTAAGTAACTGTTCAATCTTCCTCAGTGGTGATCTAGAAGTCACAAACATACATACAAGGAGGGAAAGCAACATTACCTTGTGATTTCTTTCTTTATTTACTACTTGCATTATTTTTAGTGTGGAGGCTAAGAAACAATGTTGCTTTCCCTCCTTGTATGTATGTTTGTGACCTCTAGGTCACCACTGAGACAGATGGAACACCGACTTAGCTCGACTGGAGCCTGCAGCCAGAACCTGCCCCGGTAGCGCAGTGGTTGGAGATCCCGGCGGTTTGTAAAGGGGAAGTCGTGGGTTCGAGTCCCAGTCAGGGCAGTTTTTTTCTTTCTTTCTCAGATTTTGTATCTAGTATCCTCACAAGGCCAGTCTTTAATGCAGATTACTTAATTCGTTTACAACATTTTTAATTAAAACTAATATCGTTCGCTTCACTCACTCTGTTGGCGTTGACCCACACTTCATGCAGATTAGTTTCTTTCTATCTCATTAGTTTGTCTGATCGAACTTTGACGCCATGGGAGAAGTTTTTCACATATTAAGGATAAAAAATCAAGTTGCAGCAATGAAAATAGACCGATCCGAAACGTAAAATTTAATTGTTCTTCATTTGGCACTACTCTCGTCTTTGAAGGTACCAGAGAAGTTGATTTACACGCACACCGTACGTGTTTAATAGCAATACACCAGTCTTGGTAACTCATAAATCAGAATTTACGAAACAAACACCGTGCAACCTTTTTCCGGTACTTTGTACCATATTGCTTTGGATGCATTGTACTGGTTGTGATTGGAGATGCTAGTAAACATGTGTCAGTAAACATGTGTTAGTAATGATGGAGGACATAATGTCAACTTAGTGCTCAAAGCCAATTTACACCTCACTCAGAAAAATTTACGATTTAAAACTAGCCCGAGCTTACATTTTTGTGGTTGAAATAACTAGAAGTAAAACACCAGGTCTTTGTTGCATCAATTTGCAGAAATTTTTTATTGTGTAAATTGCTTTATTCGCCCTTTTAATTAATTAATTATTATTTATTTCCCCCCCCCCCCCCCCCTTTTTAGCAGTAGCGTGAAATTATTTTACTAATTAATTTTCCACTTCGTCACGTTTGTGTTAAGTACATCAAAAATTAGCCTAAACAACCACAGATCAACGAGGGCTGTTTTGCGGTGCGGTTTATTTTTTTTAAATCCCTCAACGTCATTCTTGCTTCTATTTTCGGTCATTCGACCATAACTGGCACAATATTTAAACAGTTCCCCGACCGCGAAAGAGTAATATTTACTCCGACAAACTTAATGAGTGACGCTGCATATTGGTTTAGCCAGCGATTATAGTGACACGTGCCGCTATTACATGTGTTGAGAATTTCGTTTAGTGGGGAAGGCTTGTGTGAGAAGGGGATTTGGTGGGGGGGTTGGGGGGGGGGGGACGGTGCGTTGGGAATTATTGGTGATGGTCGAAGCGTAGGTCGTAAGCGATCGTCGAACTCTCCAGACAATAAAGGCGTTCTCCAGTGTTCTCCAGTCACACCGACAAGAGGGATTCGTTGCCAAATCTGATGGAAACCGCAAAATTTTCAAACCGATTCCCATTTCCGCATTTGTGATTATAATCAATGAAGAGTAACGCGATCGACGACGCGTCTTGAATTAATTCATTAATTGTCCGCTAGCTTGTTGACTGTTTTCACACGTTCCGTCATCGCCCGTTTTCCGATTTTCCTGTCTATATCTATATTCAGGATAGATTTGCCAGATTTCCCAGAAATGGGCGATATGTCTTTACTCGTAAGGAAAATGTTGAAGTGGATGTTTGATCCGGGTAAATGGATGGCTTCGTATCCCGAATGATGAAGACGTTGAAGAATATGATTTCTTTTCCTGGAAGCGCTTTAGCAGTGAAGAAGAGGATGGTGGGCAGTTAACGTCAAAATTGCGCCTCCAAAATCGGGTGCTGACGGAATATTTAATATGTAATATCAATATCGCCATTGACTTTAATCGCTATTTAATTAAATGGAAACTAACCATTCCAATTACAGCCCCTGAAAAAGAATTCAGCCCTTCTTCTGAAACAGGAAGTTTGGTGACTGATGATTTTCACTATGCATGGTGTTGTGTTTAAAACCTTTCATATGGCTCTGCCATTACACGTGAGTGCGGCTTGAGTGTAAAAAAAAATAAGGTTTATTAAAATATTTTGGGTAAGGGTGGGAAGAACTTGGGTATGTCTGCAGCCATACTGAAATTGGTGTAAAACTTTCAATCTCGTGTTTTGGAGGGCATGATCGTCGCTGGACTGGTGGTGGACCTTATTTAGCGCCCCACAAACCGTAAATCGTGTTCATAGCACCCCAGAAAGAGCAACTCTTCGTTAATTGACAGTCTTACTCCCCGGATACTGTCGTGGGTTGGTTTAGATTGTAACGATCGAAAAATGAACACACGGAATGTACGATTGCCTTACATTAAGATGTTCAAAACGTTGCCCATTTGTCTAGGGATATAAAAAAGAGTCCGTTAGGTATACCAAACCGTGCGTCTCTGTACCGACCAGTTTTTAAAAGAACCCATCTATAGTTTGTTCCACATTATGTTTTCGGAAAACTGACGGGATGACGACTCGTTAAGAGTGCAAAAAACATGTGGATATCAGACTTGTAGACTCAACAAAGTTATTGTTAGAGTTTACGAATGGGATGTTTACGGATTTTTTTGATTCGTAGTGTAAGAAAACGTGGCTTCATACAGTCAGTTTTCTGAAAGCATAATGTGGAACAAAGTATACCCAGGCCTTTGTTTTGTAATGATATGCCACAAGATGCATATATAAAAACAAGGCCTATAGAAAAATCGTTGTGGATACTCATTCGTCGAGCAGTGACTGGTAAAATCATCTCACATCCCACTTGATAACAAGAAAATTATGCTTATCGCCAGTGGCGTGCACAGAACGGGGGGGGGGGGGGGGGGGGCAGTGCCCCCGCCAAAAAATCCTTTTTTTAAAAAAAAAAAAAAATGGCATTTTTTTTTCCAGCATTTCTGGTGGCGGGGTGTCATGAGAACGAGCCGAAAGCCCCCAAAAAGGCCTGAAATGGGCCCAAAAAAAGCTGAAAAGGGCAAAAAAGGTGCTAAGAAAGGATAAAAAGATAGTAAAAAAAAGAAAGGTCCCGAGGAAAAAAATGCCCATTAAAAGCCTAAAAAAATACCCAAAAAGGGCAAAAACGGCTAAGAAAGGGTAAAAAAAAAAAGCCCCTAAAAATGTGCCGTCTTACTAAAAATAATTGCCCCTTCCCTCTCGGCGATCTGTGCACGCTTCTGTTTATCGCAGCATTTCGAGAAGTTTTGTCATCCTTTGGAGACGTGCTGACCATCGTATGGCGTGACCGGTGTCCACTTCGTCATCGCCTGGCTCTTCCTGACCGACTGGCTTGGAAGGGCGCCTTGGAGTCTCTATTTGGTTAGTCACATTTTTAGTTGGTCAAGCTGCATAGCACCACTTTTAGGGGCCATCCTTTAAAAATGTTGCCCTCCCTTTCCCCATCACATTGTGTTTCACCCATCACCCCCCCCCCCTTAAAATAATGAAACGATGAGCCTCTTCCCCTTCCGTCATGGATGAAGATGAAGTTGCTACTAATTTTACGATTATTTTGGACTTTTTTGGAGGCTGGTTGTTAAAATGGAAAAAGTTATTTGAACACTTTCCTTTTATTTTACCAACTGCCTATTTTACGAAAAAAATATAAAATTAACACGAAAAATTGCTCTGTAAAAAAAAAAAAAAACAGTATTTATTTTGCCCTACTACTTGATTTCGTTAATGAAATGAATTGAAAGGACCTTGGGTAATTACTATTCAAGGTGTTCGTGCGGTGAAGAGCTATAGAGCACATGCAGTAAATGCCGCATTCACCACGGAGCTCTCATTTCGATCCTTGGTAGCTGCAAGGTGCACCGCTGGTAATCAGAGATAAAAATATTAGCATCGTTTGTGAGGGGACCGACAATCCGGAAATGGCACACGAGGTTTGCATATCACTAACCTAGATTTGCAGATTTCATGTGATTGGCGAATTTGTGAAATTTTTCACCAATTTGCACAGGTTCTCGAGATTTTGCTAGATTTGCACTAAGATTTGAAGACTTGCACGGATTTTATTTGATTTTCATGGATTTCTGTTGATTTATAGATTTTCAGACTTGCACGAATTCTCGTAGATTTGCATTGATTTGCGAATTTACGATTCGTTTATTTTCAGAATTGCACCGAGATTTTGCAGATTTTCACATATTGTAGTTGACTGGCGTGTCCTAGATGCAGTTTTCTAGAGATTTGTTGCAGATTTGCAAAAAGATTTGTAGATTTCACGTGGATTTGCAAATCCGAAATCGTATGAGATTTCAACGTTTGTAGGGAACCCGCGGTCGTGTGTGGAGTTAAGGCTGTAAAAAGTGAGCGTTATCATTGGAACAACGCTCTACGATGCGATCACTTCCTCCCTGGATCAGGTGAATCCAAGGCCGGCTAGGAGAGAACCCTTGGGGATGGGAGCAACATCTTAGTTGCCTTGGGTGATGCATGCATGATCAACGTTCCATACCATTTTGCATACTGATGCATATTTGGGGCTGTTATATATACGGCGAACTGCTAGGAGGGAGTCACTTTAATAAATTGACTACGTAAAAAAGAGGAACGCGAAGATGTCAACAGATTAATAATGCTTCAGCAGTGCACCATAGTTACGAGATGGCTGTTCCCTGTTCTTCGCAAATAGGCTTAAAGCTGCTCCAAGGTAAAGTATACTTTGATATTGCCGACTCAAGCCAAATTGGTGCCCCGCTGCTTGATTGATGCAGATCGTTCTTACGTCACACGCTTGTTGATCGATAGACTGACTCTCTTTGGTTACTGAGTAAGAGTTAGTGGCCAAATTCGACATCTTTCTCCCCTGAAGAATCTTTCTTGCCCTGTTTAATCGTAACCTGTTGCTCGTAATTCCGTGAAGCCTCGATGGATGACCAAAATTTGATGCGACGCGTTTGACAGCAAAGCGTTCTCTCTAACCAGGGCTCTACAGTACCGGCTGGATCTTGAATGACACAATTAAAGGG
Source organism: Lithobius niger (assembly GCA_023313725.1). Taxonomy (NCBI): domain Eukaryota; kingdom Metazoa; phylum Arthropoda; class Chilopoda; order Lithobiomorpha; family Lithobiidae; genus Lithobius; species Lithobius niger. The sequence continues at coordinate 2,151 of JAHWFP010010908.1, read as the reverse complement.
ACATACCTCCCATTTTTCTCGATCTTCCACATCGAGTACCGTCCCAAAGGTCTATTTCCTTACCGTTAGTCTTTCCCTTGCTAAAAATCCTTTTTTAAATGTGGCGTCTAGGAGATTTCTGTTGAATATAATGGAACTTTATGTACTAACGACCCGTCACTAAATCATGCACTGCTCGCGTACAATACTCATGACGTTTCATCTCTGTGTGTACATCTACTAATTTTCTAATAATTACCATGAGATATAAAATCTAATAGACTAATGCGGTAAAAATTAAAATTAATTATTCCAATAGATCGCCGAAGCAAAATTATAAGACACTAGCCTAGAAAATTATAAATTGTGATTTTAAAATACGAGAATCATTCCGGTTTGTGACGACACAATCAATGGGTTCACGCTGGCTGGACTATTAGGTGCAATGCCAATTGAGACAGTAGCTACGTTTTCGTTGCGAGGAACGAAGCTACCGTCTCAGTCGACCTTAGCTGTGGTAAATACGCGGATGTGATCGTCGCGTGGGTGTTGTGAGGCAGGCGGAAGGTTATACGGCAGGCGGTATGTTGCTTTAATAGCATACGCGACTTGGTTGGACAATATGGCCGCCGAAAGCGTCGCTGGTGCGATGGATTTGTTTTGTTGCCCTTTTTTGTCAACCGAGGGGGACACCTTCCGTACAAAAATGCTGCCTTCCTTGAAACATTTTCTGGATAAACGAACATGTCGCTATTTACTGAAGCGCTATAGGTGCTGTCGAGAAATTTAATAGCTTTGTGGCAAAAATACGGAAATTTATTTATTTGTACATGTAAGCCATTTTTCCGGGTTAATGAATTACTAAGCTTTTCGTCAGTTGCCGCTATTTGGCAGTAGGTGGCGGGACTCTCCGTACAAAAAATCACCGATGGGCGATTTACCAATTCCCGAATAGACCTCAAGAAATGGGCTAGTCGTGGCCATTTTGTCTATAACCACTCTTAATTTGTTGTAGGTCGAGCCGGATATTTTACTAGCCATCCTCCAACCATAGCCGGAACACCACAATAATGAAAATGTTGACTTGGATTGCACTCCATATAGCACTCCGTCCAAAACTCTTAAATTTATGGATTCCCACCAGGGATTTGGCATTTTAAGTCGTGATATCAAACAGAAAGGTTTACAATCGGAAGGCTAAGGGAAACTAATAAACTCTTACGGTTCTGCTATTGTTGGCGTGACAACACTATGCTGGTACCGTCGATAACAAGTGTTCGTCACGCCGAACCACAAGAGTTTATATTAGTTTTCCATTAGCCTTCCGAGTATTAATAACAATTATTAACTTGGGTGTTTGATATCACGACTTAAAATGCCAAAAGACTTGTTGGGAGTCCGTAAGTTTAGTTTCGGACGGTGTGTTAATGGAGTGCCATCCAAGTCAAAATGTCGAGGACCTAATTAAAATTGGGTTACGTACTATAAAGCACCCTTCAAATTGAACGGAATACTTCAAACAAAAAGGCATTTAAACGAAAATCTTCAAATTTTCCTTAAGAAAAATTTAGTTGTGACGTGAATTTGGTGTTTGATATCGAAGTTTTCAAACTGCAAAAACGTAGCAGGACTTTTAAAAAACTTGTTTTGGATAAACAGCAAGGCAGGGTTGGAAGTAAAAAAAAAAAAGCCTTCTGACATGATTCAATCTACATCTATACTGATTATCACGTCAGATCCTAAAACGTTGCATGTTCTTTACCTGTTGGTGGGCGTTATATCTTACATACTTTTTTCACTTGAAATGTTAAGTAGGGACGTTACTCCGCTTATAAGTAAGGACGTTACTCCGCTTATAATTAAAGAAAGTAGACACGACTCAAAGTGAGATTATGTTGATGACAAAACCGTAATTGGAAAGGCACAAACAGTCAAAGTTAGAATAAACCTTACACCTCCGTATGGTTGTTGTGCTTTTAAGCTTCCTGACATTTTAATGGGAAAAATTAAATCTGCCGTATCCTAATGTGTCTTTTCCATTCTGAGTGTGCACTTGTTGCGTGTGTGGCGGGGGTGGCAAAAGTCGTCGTTGTTTACGTCATATTGCTGAAAAGGGAGGTTCGTTGTCCCTGAGCCACTGGCATCGTCTTGCGTCTCTGTTTGTAAGGTCGC
>JAHWFP010010905.1:0-15608 GCA_023313725.1 Lithobius niger | reverse complement strand
GAGCGGAGAGCGGTGAGTTTTCCTCTTCCGTGTACTTTAGATGCTTTGAATGCTTTGCAATTTTTTGGTTTTAGTGGTAATTGTGTTTTTGGTGCTACTAGTTGGAGTGTATGTCTGTTGGCTGTATCCAAGCGCATGACTTCAGGTCAGGGCCTGGCAATAAAGCAATCTGAATCTGAATCCTCCGGTCCAGTTTTGGAAAATTCTCGTGCGCAAACGAACTCTAATATATCAACGAAACATTAAGAAATATCGTTGTAGCGGTAGTGCTACATATCTATTTGACAGTGATTTTCGAGTATTTCTACAGTTAGCCTGCTACTGCTAGGTTTATGGTGAACAGGTAGCAATTAACACGATGAAGTTGCGTCACTGGATCATTGACAGAGGTGATTTTTAACAGCTTACATGTACGGCGAGACGCAACTCAAAGCTAGCATTCCATAGTGCACCTTGCTGATAACATCTGTCGAGCGCCGCGAACTACCTTGCAGACATGGGAGTTGGACAAGTGCCAACAGCCAGGTGACGAGCGAGTCCTATTGTTCAACCAGTTAGAACCGGATCGCACCTGCTAGCTGTCACGTGACGTAAAGCCTTAGGCAATTCCCATTGTTTTCCACCGGTATAAATACTGGTGGCAGAACCTCCGGGAGGTCAGTTGGTGTTGGGGATCTGACTGAAAGGTTAGATCCCTGGAGCCTACGAAGTTCAGCAGAAGGATAAATTCAGCTGAAGCCTAATATGTAACGCTATGTGCGTAGTCCCCTAGCTAGCAGTAAGGAATGAATTAGAATTGAGCATTGTGCCTTGAGAATAATCATTCACACTTGTAGCGACCTTACAGATTTACACATTCGTATGCGTACATAATTTTTTTACTGGGGTGGGGGGAAGGATTTCACACCCTCCCTTCCCCTACTAGAAAACGTACAACTACTTTGTCTTTAAGGTACGATTTTTTTATGCTATGCATAATGTATGATGACACCACAAAGAACAACCTTTGAAGAAATCAGCAAATAAATAAATGTTTTTTTTTTCCAGACTTTTGCACCCCTCGCCTTGTTCTTGGAAGGTACTTTCCCTCCCTGCCCCTTCCGCCATTAGTTACGCCACAGCCAGTTGATAGTGTACTTTAGAATATTACTACAGCTAGCCTACTAGGCACACCAGGTGGTGGTGTGTGCATAACTATTAACTTTACTTGTGTCAGTGAATTTTAGCTTGATTCCGTCCGGCTGGCACTGATTAAGCATTGTTCCTCGATTCCGAAATGCCCCATTGCCGATCAAGCATAGAAAACTCAACGACGAAAAGCCCCTCAGCTGATTTTGTCTTGTTATGCTATATTGGTCTTAAATGTAGGGTGCATGGCTGTACAGGCCTTTACCCTCAATAAAATTCAAATTCATATTGCCCGATCAGGCAATAACGAAAGCGTAGTAACATTAAAACTATTGGAACGTCGTTTAAGTATTGCTGTTCAATTCCGAATGCCCCATCAACGTTCATGCAACAAAAACGCAACGACGAATAGCCCCTACAGACAAAAAGTATTAAACATTTTTAAGAGTTGTTTTACAACAGACCTTTTTGGCACAGCTCGATCGACATTGTTGCACGGGCAATCCCATTGCCAAGGAATTTGCTGTTCAATTGTTATCGCGAGCAGGATATTCAACCGATAATGCCCTCATAATCGTTAAAAGGGTTAAAGGGTTTAACGAGCGTTAACCACTCCTGGTCATCTGCCCGAAGCCCTAAGGCCCACCTCGTAATCGTGGGCCATTCGTAAACAATAACCTGAGGACGGCATTGTTTCCGAATGGCCCGCGGCTTTCGGGAATTATTCGTTACGTAAAGTATATCTACCCCAAAACAAAACTTGTTAAGATTCCTGCCAAGGTTTTCGGCCGTGTGAAGTCGTGATATCAAACGCCAAGCTCATTCGCCAAGCTAATCCCACCGAGTAATAGTTCGAAGGTTAAATGAAATATCTGAAAATTGCTTACTGCGCAATTTTTAAATATTTAATTTAACGTTTGAAGTATTAGTCGGTGGGATAAGCTTGGCGAAAGAGCTTGGCGTTTGATATCACGACTTCACACGGCCGAAAACCTTGGCAGGAATCCTTAATAAGTTTTGTTTTGGGGTAGACATCAGATAATTTTGGGCCAAATTGATTAAATCCATTTTTTTTGTTTAGCAATTATGAGATGGAAACACCAATCTAGTTTTCTGGTCCATATTTTTTTTGGCTGTCTTTCGTTTCATTTTGAGGACACTACAGTATCTCCTTACAAACGCAGATTTTCTATTTTTTATTTAGCACGGATTTATTTAATGTTCAGTTTGGCATTGTTGCATAATAACAACGTTTAAAACAATGTAAAACAATCAATTTGGTCGTTTGGAGCTCCCTAACCCCTGAACCACTTGACCAATTAGAAAAGTCCATATGAAAAGGGCACATCTACAGAGCAATACCTGTAGAATGAGCTAAGAACCAGCTTTAGTCACCGCATGGAAGAATTTATTTTTGTGATACAAAAACAAGCGTTAGTAGTAAATATAAGTAATTAGACAAAATATATCAACGTTATTCACGTGGTTTTTTCAACAAGAAAACGGTAAGCTGTGTCATTAATAGTGACTTTTATGTTGACAGGCTACCAAAGTCTTCCGATCCAACTAGTTTCAGGCTTTTCTGTTATTTATCTTCAGATGGCTGAAAACAGCCAAACTACATTTGCTGTAAAGACACAACGTGTCTAGTGGTCGCCATGCTCATATTTATATGTATACATATAAGTCAAAAAGGCAACGAAAATAGGTTTGTATCTGTATTTAGTTATTTCTTGTGAGCCTTTGGCTTTCCCGTCTTTAATCATTTGGGATAGTTGCCAGATCTAAATTTCGGCAGACAGGTAGTGTCATATGTGGAAGTGCCTTTTTCTAAAATGGAGGTTGCAGCTAGCAGCACGTGGCCCCCAAGTGGCTCGTACGTGCCAAATTATTGTTGTGATTATTGTCAAAACAGTTGGCTGAAACATTTAAAATTGGGAATGCTGCATTTGTAAGCCAAACGAATATACCGTACTTACAATTATTTGACAGAGATTTAAAAACCAACAGGCGATGGTGGCCGATAAAGACGAAACTGTTTCTTTTTCCAAAAGCGGTGTGATGACGTCAGCTTGTTCCAGTTGGCAACAATCAACATTATGACTTGCGCCGATTGTTATTCGTGAACCACATTATTTATGCAATACGCCATTGATAAACATCAGTCGTCACCAATCTGGATACGCTAACCTGATTTATTTGAGTGAACAATTCCAGCTTATGCCGTAATTCAAATTAACCCGTGTGAGTGAGCGAAACGAACCAACATGAGCGTTTGATAGCCAGTACGCTCAAAATTGCGACTGAACAAACTTAGGCCTGTGAAACAAGCACAAACAATAAGCCACAACCGTGCCACTTTGACTCAACTATACAGCAAATTGGGTATTAGAAAATGTCGAAATTATGAATGACAACATCAATAGACATAAAATACCTCCGCACAAAACAGGTAAAGGTGATGATTAGACCGTGAAATTCTCTCTACATTTACAAGCCTAAGCAAGTTTTGACCGCGTCAATTTCACTGGCGTAATGGCAAATTGCGCCACGGCAAATGTGAAAATTATGAATGAGCAAATTTATAGACATAGAATTCCTCCAGACAGAAAAGGTAGAGGGGACGATTAAACAGTCTGATCCTTCGTTTGTTCACAGTCCTACGAAATGTGATATCCACCCAAAACCAAAACTGGTATAAGAGAAGCCGCCATGTTTCAACAAGAATTTCATAAAGAAATACATAAACTGCTTATGCAAAAAATCGCAACATTATTATTTTCATAGACGAAAGACAAACCTCTCTATTGAGCTAAAGTTTACAATAGGCACATACTCGATATCCTTACGATATTGATTCTAAATGGCTCCAACACCTTCCTAAATACAGGGACAGTTGGTTTTAGAGTGCGGAAATGTGTTAAAACGACTTAAAACAGTAGATTTGTAGCGCCACAATCCGTACATTTATACGGTGTTTGCGTTCGCTCACAGGGCCGGCAGGGCACATTATATTTTTTTTTCGTAAACAGTTCCGATAGGTGGGTTGTTATTGTCAGTTTCGTGTGGTTTTGTTGTTATTGTCAGTTAGGTTAGGTTAGATAAGTTTGGGGTTAGGCATTTCATACTGAAGTAGTTAACTGGTTAGGTTTTGGCATTTCATACTGGGGCAGTTAATTGGTTAGGTTATGTTAATGATGAGTTAATGAGTTTCCGCAATTTGGGATCAATTTGTAGTGCCTTCCGTGAAAATTAAAAGAGGTTTTTTTCTCTTTTTTGAATTTCGGGCCATGCGCATAAAGGGAACAGGAAAAAAAAAACGGGCTCTCATCCGATTTTTTTTTTAATGGATTAAGAATTACCCGCTCTTCCATTTTTGGGGCAAACGCACCGTTTGACCGTGGTGAAGGTCCAAAGTTAGCACCGCGCCGTGCCAGAAAGCAAGAAACTGGGCGAAAGTCCGGCAAGTAAAACGACAAACCCCAACCAGTTAATTACCTCAAGTGAAATGCCGAAGCCGGTTACTAACCTAACCTAACCGACAATAACAAAAAACCACACGAAACTGACAATAACAACCCACCTATCTGAACTGTTTACTGGAAAAAAAATATCAGCTGGGAACATGGGAAGAAAACGGCCGTCTGCGCAAAGAGTGCGGCTTTCATTAATTTCTGACGGTCAAACGAAGCCTTTGCCATAAAAATTGTATGGGAAAATATTGTTCAGTTGATCATTTTACACCGTCATTCTAGCCCAACGAGAGATCAATCGGTGAGGAGCCATTATTCTTCCCATAAGCCGCGTAAAGTAAACTTCTTCTCTCTCTTGTTTATTTTACTATCAAAAGTGATCGTGGAATGAATTTATAATTCTGCCTTTATTGTATAGCGCTGCCCCTGCCTCCTAAATCCGTTAGCTACGCACCTAGTATGCACTATCCCGTTGCCTCACACGTTTGTCGAATTGATACTACAATAGCGGTTACGCTAAATAATCGATTATACAATAATTACGTGATTAGCAGGAGCCCCATAACTCCCCGAATTGCCAATACGTATAGAATATTGGGACAGCCTTGCCAACGAACCGTAAAGTGACCGCCATTTTTTTTCAGTGGTTCGCCAATAGCCCAACAACAGATAGAATTCCGTTTTCCGTGCTCGTTGTCAAAACCTGAAATAAGCTGGGCCACTTTTTTTTCGTACAGAAACATAATTGGCAAACATTTTTAGTCAAGGCCCTACAACCCTTCATATGCAAACGATTTAACCATAAACTCTTCAATAACAACGCCTACAATTTGCTGGCACGTTTCTAATCGAAATCATGATAAATCGACTAATATTTCAGTCACTTCCGGCCAGACGCTAAAGGTGATAGGCATGACCCGTTCAAATACACGACTGGAGTGGGGCCTGCCGTCATTAAACAATAGCTCACGACGCAAGCCCCCTTTTCTCCCCGGCTGTATTTCAATAACTGCTTTATGCATAAGCAGTTAATAAAAGGGTCGGCCTTTCAAAGTAGTAATATCATTCAACCAGGGAAAGGCCTCCAAGGTTAATCCTGTTAGCCAAGTTAATCGCATCTAATAATAATTTGGGCGTTAAATGAAAACTTGAAAATTGCTACGGCCAGTATCAATGTTCTAGTTTTCATTTAACTTTCGAACTATTAGTAGGTGCGATTAACTTGGCTTACAGGATTAACCTTGGCGCCCTTGCCTGGTTGAATGATATCATTACTTTGAAAGGCCGACCCTTTTTTGAAACTTGGGGGGCTTCTCTTATACCAGTTTTGGTTTTGGGTGGATCAAGACACACGCTAGTGTGTCGCCGCCAAGATAAAACGATAACATCCAGCAATATATATCAGAGTGCCTGAGCGGGGAATCGAACCCAGGACCTTTGAAACCAAAGGCTAAGGTCCTACCGCTGATCCAGACTGACACGGCCAAAAGGAACCGTCCATAGGCAGCATTTAACACGTCCCTCCAGTGGCGATTGGAAAGTGTTAGTTTGTATGTATATTTGCACGTGTTAAATGCTGCCTATGGACGTTTCCTTTTGGCCGTGTCAGTCTGGCTCAGCGGTAGGACCTTGTGCTTTGGTTTCAAAGGTCCTGGGTTCGATTCCCCGCTCAGGCAGTCTGACATATAAGTCCAAAAGGCAACGTAAATAGGTTTGCATCTGTATTTAGTTATCCCTAATGAGCTGTAGACGTGTCTTTCTACCCTATGAGAATTAACATGAGAACAGTAAATCTACATAAAATCGAATGTCCTTTTCACTAATGCTTCCAAATAAATTAATAACAAGCATACCCTTCTATCGTTGTGGGGCAGATGATTCTGTACCGTCCTCTTGAAGTTTTCATTTAACGTCCAAAGTATTATTCGGTGCGATTAACTTGACTAATAGTATTAACCTTGGTGGCCTTTCCCTGGTTGAATGATATCACTAAGGCCGACCGTTTTTTGAAACTTGGCGGCTTCTCTTATAACAGTTTGGGGTTTGGATGGATATCACAATTTCAGAGGACTGTGAAAGAAGAAAAGATCAGACGGTGTAATCGTCATCTGTACCTTTTTTGTCTTGAGAAATTTTATGTCCATAAATTTTCTCATTCATAATTTTCACCTTTGTCATTGCTCAATTAACCGTTACGTCAGCGAAATTGACACGGTTTGACGCTGATTTTCGTTCGCTTCGTTCACTCAATCAGCGCATCCCTCCTCACTTGGCCGTACCTCGGTTAACGTTAATCATTCAATCACTTAGTTTACCATGGTGTTCACGAACACATATTTGTCCCTTTTATCGTCGTGGGGCAGATAATTTAGTTTGGATTCGTGTACCGTAACAAAAAACCGACCAAACCTTTGCAATAAAAGATACTCCGTCTCTTAGTGAACCATTCTGCATTCTGCATTTTAATGAGGCCCTAGCCTAATGCCATGCGGCCCCAAGCTACAAAAAGCACTACACAACCTATGGGTGGGGAGGTAGTGAACCATTCCATTCCATTCTTTATTGAGGTCCTAGCCTAATGCCATGCGCCCCAAAACTACGATAATACACTACTTTACGCTACACAGCAATACACTGTGACACTTACGACTATGCAAAACTATTTGCACCACAATAAATTCTGACAATTACGTACTGAAACGTTAAGCGTGTAATACTTAAGCAAGTTATGATCTACTGTTTGATGACAATACAAACAATGGTTACAACAATAATTTTGTACTTACTAGTCACTTTAGGGCCACGTGCTTCTCGCTGCAACCCCCATTTTAGAAAAAGGCACTTCCCCATATGACGCCTTACCTATCTGCCGAAATTTAGATCTGGCAAGTTTCCCTAATCAGCTGTAGACGTGTTGTTATCCACCCAAAACCAAAACTGGTATAAGAGTATCCGCTAAGTTTAAAAAAACGGTATAGTAACCAGTTACTAGTTACTAGTCACCAGGAACACAAATTCAACGTTATTGAGGACACTTTTTCTCCGCATTTTCGTGTTGACGTTTTCTTCGTTACAGGACCCAGTACACCTGATTCAAACGATTTGCAAACATTTCTACCGCATGGGGAATTTACACCAGTATGCTGAAATCGGGTATAACTTGGTTTCAGTTAAAAGAGACAGTCAGCTAGTGTGGCCGCCTTTTTTCATCAACAATAATTTTTTAACAATCGGATGTCAACAATCGGACAATCTACTGTTACTTGGCGGCGACACACTAGCATGTGTCTAGATAATCTCTGAAACTGCGGGCCGTTCAGAAACAATGCACAAGGGCGCTCAGCGCCCACGGGCTATTGTTTCCGAATGGCCCAAGATTGAGTGCTTTATTGGCTGAATGCCCCGCTCGACAACATTTGAAGAGCAAATTCCTTAGCAATGTTTGGTTATTTATTGTTAGTAATGTCATTGGTGTCTTAGGGCTTCGGGCAGATAACCAGGAGTGGTTAACGCTCGTTAAACCCTTTGAAACCCTTTGGCGGTGCAACTATGTCTATCGCATCGTTCTAAAAAGTTTATTGTAAAACATATCTAAAAAATAGGGGAAGTAGGGTTTTCGTTGCATGAATGGTGATGGGGCATTCGGAATCGTGCAACATTGTCTAAACAATGCTAGCTTGCACGACGTCCCAAGAGTTCTACTGTTGCAATACTTTGAAAGAGCAATTTCTCATTTGCAGCAACAATGCTCTGGGCACAAAAAAAATTTAAAACAAGTTTTCTGAAGGGGCTATTTGTCGTTGAGTTTTCGCTGCTTGAATAGTGATAGGGCACTTTGGAATCAAGCTGAAAAAAATTGCGCTGCACAAAATTACGCCAGCTAGTAGTAGGCTCGCTGTGATATTATTCGAAAGTATATGTTATCATTGTCAAATAGAGCAGTAGCATATACAGCTACAACGATATTGCTCAACGTTTTGTTTATATTTTCAATAGTTTGAAAAGTGCAGGACATTGTAATGCAAATGGCCCGCACTTTGCTACAATAATGGAAAAAGCATTGTTAGACTATTGTTTCTGCCGGGCCAATAACTCGGAATGCGGGCATTCAGTAATAAATATAGTTCATGGAACATCGCACACCTCAAAAGGGGAAGGGTGGGCGCTCCATATATCCGGCACTGGAGGACCATTTATCCCACATTAGTGTTCGTGTAAAACACACCATACTAAAATAGCATTAGCATCAAAGAACTTATCAGGTTTTTCCCATAAAAAGTAGTGATATCAGAGCCAAAATTTCTTCCCCCCAAGGTTTTTATCCCAACCAAGATCAGTCAAACTAAACTGACAGCCAATAATATAACCACTGTCTTTATATCACTATCTTTGACTGACTGTAACTCCTTTACTTTTACTCCGGAATGAAATTCGGAGTTAAAGTAAAAGAGTTACAGTCAGTCAAAGATAGTGGTATAAAGATAGTGGTTATATAAAGATAGTGTTTTTTGGTTTCTTTGTGGTTCTCTACACCGTTCTAATTTACACCGATTTTCTAAGACGTGTAGTTTAGAAGTTAACAGTGAGATGACCTTGAAGAGACATGTCAAGGTCATTCACTCAAGCATGGTCAAATAGCCCCCAGACTCTCTCTACAAGTCTACTAACTTATTATTGAAGGAATGTTCATTGCTACAAAATGCTTGCATGATACAAAAAGCTTTCCGTCCTGTTTATTCTGATACTAACGTAAAGAACAAGAACGCAAAATCTAGTCAAAAGATTTCTTGCGTGTGTCGTCGCATCCCCACGTATCTCTTCTAAACGATTTAAAAAAATCTGTAACGTGGTTAATTCGTGATTTAAAGAATCGCAAATTTATGCTACAAAAACTTTAAACAAAATAACTACCGTAAACAATCAGAAATAAAAGGTAGACGCTTGGGTAGGCAGAATGCGTCTGGCTTCTAGCATTCGCGGTTGGTCTTGTTAACGCATATCGCCATCTTTCGGCCAAGCAATGAAACTTTTATTAGTGCCTCACTGCAAGCCGCGCTCCAGGCGAGTAGTCGCCCCACCTTCTCACTCCTTTCTTCCACTCCGAGAACAACCATAACTCAACACCTGTGCGAAGTGTTAACCCAAGCTCCCAGAACCAATGCAACGACGTCAGAGGGTGAGTCAACGCACACGTTGGAACGCTTTGTTGGAAATCGTTCGCTAGGTCGCTGTTGGATTTACAAAAATGTACTGAGGCTCTTTCTCTTAGGGACCGGTCACTATTTATGGCTTGGGGGGAGGGGGGGACGGAGGAAATGAAAAAAGTGACTACCAAATTTTCGATGACCCCCCCCCCTCCCCTTCTAGACCCCGAAAATTCTTGGTTCCTCCCACTCAAGGGCCACAAATAATGTGACCCCCCAAAAATGTGGTTTTCGCGTACCTATTGCGACTGTCTGCTGATGATTTCTGTAGCCATGTAAGATTAGTGCTGTAGCCAAATTAAGTAAGTAAGCTCTCTCTCCACACCGACAGTTACCATTAGTTGTAAGGAAACGCATCTCGTTTTTAACGAAAAGACATTTTGGATTAAAATATATGTTCTGTAAAATGTTCCTTACACCCGTCCTTGTCGATGTTTATGCAATAAGTATGATGAACACACTGTTTGTTTACTTGTAAGCCCACATCCGTAACATAGTCAGCACCTGAAAGACAGAAGCCAAGAAACCAGATGCCAAGTTGTTTGTAAAAGCTATATTTGCAGTAACGGTAGTAACAGCTTCAAAGCCTTGTAAACACTCACATGATGGGGGTCTTGGGGGGGGGGGGGGGCGGAGGTGGTGCGGTTTTTGTAAATATGTCTGCTAAAGAATTTTTTTCCTGGCGGTCAGTGTAATTTTTACCCCCCACCACCTGAAAAATGTATCCCCCCCCCCCCCTGCGGGTCTAAAAAAATTTTTACCCCCCCCCCACCCCCCCCCCCCCCCCCCTCCGCAGCGATAAATAATGACCGGTCCCTCACGTCATTTCTTCCATTTCGGGCCTTCTAGGCGCTCGTGCTGTGAATGGGAAAACGGGTGGAAAAAATCTTAAATTCAAGCCTTTCCCAAATGAGGTTTCCTTTACATTCTATTTATACTTTTAACAATGACAGGTTCAAACAGAAGCAGAGTTTTACAGCCCCTCATATCCTGACACCTGAGCACATCATTTTAAACATTTTTGAAATGTTTTCTTGCACAAATAATAAAGATATGTAAAAATATAAGAGCGTTACGTCACATTTTTGACAGCCCTCCCCCCCCCCTCTCCCCAAGTCACGTTCTGTCGCGTTGAACTGAACAGTGACCTGCCTTCTCCCCGCCTTCTTCGGAGCGTGGCGTATTTTATGAATGGTTCCTAAGTAGGACTGCAAAAGTTGGAGGCAATTCTGTTTACAAGAAGAATTTGTTTTCGCTAAATAGGAATTTCCATTATCCTGAATATTAGGATCTCATAAAGAAAAAGCAGAGGAACAAAAAGATGTCGAAAAAAACATAGAAAAGAATACAGGAATGCAAAAAAAAAGCAGCAGAAAAAAACAGCAGAAAAGTACGTTTTATGACGAACCTCCTTACCCTGTCTGGTGAAAATCGAGCAAGAAAGCCGAACCTAACCTATAACATAAGCACGAACAAAAAGTATCAAAAACGCAAAAAAAAAAAAAATTTTCTGCACTCTTTCTACAGCTTTTTCTCTGCAGCTTTTTTCCCACGGCACTTTTTTCCTTAAGCTGTTTTTTTCAGGCTGGTTAATTTTGCCTTGGCCAGTTTTTTTATAGCTTTTATCCCGTGGCTTTTTTTTTTTTTATCTCTGCTCATCAAATTCAGTGAAATGGAGACCACACTTCAACAACCCTTGGAAAAGATATTACGGCACTGCAGGAGAAATTCCAGTAAATTTGTAACTTCGCGTTTCATGCAAATTCAAGTATCTAGCAGTAAATTATTTATTTTCTTATTTTTCGTACTAAATCCCCACAAGGGAGAGGGGCCCATTCAACCAATAACTCAACGAGTGAAAAATCGAGATCACTCAGGCTTAACTGACAACCACTAAAGTGTCAGCTAGTTTGCGTGATCATGATTGTGATAAGATACTTGGGGGCAGCCACTGAGGCTCTGATAACACTACTTTTTATTTTGAAAACACTTGGATGGGTCCCTTTACCCTTGTAAGGTTTTGGTACATGACATCACACATTTGGCACTGCGTTTGTTCTCATTATTATGGACTGTGAATTTCCTACGACAATAGCGAGTCGGATTTGGTAGGAAAGGGCACCTATGCCGTCAAGTGCGCCATACTTGTTTTTATAGACCGTTCTGGGAATTTAGCGGAAAAAAAGATCCGGGTAGAAATGGTCCGGGAAAAAAAGGTCTGTGGGAAAAAAAGTGAGGGGAAAAAAGTAAGGGGGGAAAAACCGTATAAAAGGTCCGGAGAAAACAGGTCCGTGAAAAAAAGTCCAAAGAAAAAACGTCAGTAGGAAATAGCCGAAGGTAGAAAGCTGCAGAAAAAATAAATTTCCTGGTGAAACTCCTTTGCCTGTCTGATGAAATTCGAGCCAAGGCAAACTGACCTAACCTAACCCATAAAAAATATCCCAGAAACAACCGAAAGGAAAATATCCTTCAGAAAAAAATTTCTTTGCCTGCGTGATGAAATATTTGTGTCAAGGCAACTGACTTAACCTGGCCTAACCTTCAAGTAAAAATAAGGGGGAGGGGGAAGATATAATTGTTTAAAGTTGTTTTATTATGCAGGTTTTCTAGACACGACACTGGTGTGTCGGCGCCAAGTATCAAGTTTGGGGCTTGTAGGGGTCAAGGGAAATGGGTGGGAGGGTTTCGAAATTCGCAACCGAGGAATTCAAATTTCGTTTATTTTCCATGTTGCAAATCAAAGATTTAAAGCAACAATGGCTTGTCCATAGACTGATGAATAGCTGCAGTGGTTGGGCCAGTGTTAACTAATCTTAAGAATTGTGTGCTGAACGTTTTTGTTTCACATTATTCTAGACAGGAAAGGTGATATATACATATTTTACTTAAAAGCATTCATTCTGCCCCAAAACCGTATTTCAAATATATCACCCTTATTTCGCGCCAACGCTCGTTTCTTTATTACCAAAATAACTTAACCTGGTAATTTTAGCATTACATTCCTCGAATGTGATGTTCCCCTGGAGGTTTCTTCCGGTTTGTACACGCCTGCTTGCATATCCTACCGTGCATGCACGGCGTGGTCCTCCCTTATAAAAAGCGACAGCGCGCACGCTATCGGCATTCATTTTCCTCCAGAGGTGTCTCCACGCCACCTCGCTCCCCGGTTCCCCGACTGTCGTTTGGAAAATTGGATTCTTCCCGAAGATGGACAACGCTTTGGAAGCCCATTCTTCGTCCGCCACTCGTCCTCGTGCTCTTGCTCACTTCGATCTTGGCAACCATTGGTCATCCGTCCTCGACCTCGCCGCTCCCGCTCCTACCCGCACGACACCCACCGAAGCCATGCCTGATGTCGCATCGCCCGACTCTCCACTCCTCCCGGGCCAGCGCTCGCCGCTCCTCCCCCCACTGGATCTGTCGTCCCTCCGACAAGATCTTCAAGTCGCCAAAGACTCCTACCGAGCCGCCAAGCGTAACCTCTGTCAGGCGACACTCGCCCACTCTCTGGACCGAAACTCGCCGCTCGACCTGTCGTCCAACTCCTCCCGGATAGGCCTCAGAGTCAACCGCAGCGTCGTGCGGGAAATCGTACATGACACTGTCTGCCACCTACAAGTCAACCCGATGCCGCCTCCCTCCTGCACATCATCGGTACGGAAGGCCCGCACCCAGGACTGGGTCACATCCACCTCAAGCCACAAAGGGCACAGGCTTGCCGCTTCCCCCCCCCGCCGGCCTCGGCACCCAAGCGCAAGTCGGACGACACTCTGTCGTCGCACCACCCGCTGTCGCCCGCCCCCACTGCCGAGAAACGCAACCGGTTCCCGGACGACACTCCTGACGAAGCCACCCTGTCGCTCGCAGCTCTTTTTAAGACTGTCGAGCAGACAGTCCCGGACTGCTTCCTATTCAAGCCCTCCAAGGTACCGGACGCCCCCGTCATCAACCGTGGCCTAACGACAGGCCTTGGATTTGCCTCCAGAGACAAGGACACCAAGCCCCGCTGCCTCCTGGGTCAATCTACGACACTCCTAACGTGTCTACTCCGGAACGATGGCTCCATTCTAGGCAAAGGCGACCCCCTCCTTCTCGACACGGAACCCCCTATGCCACGCCCTGGCCGTGAAAACTGCTTCTTCAGATCCTTTGGAGACGGCGCCACAAACCCCCGCAATTTCGAAACTTACCCGGAATGCGAATTTATTTGCAGCGAAATCAAGATGGACTTCGGCACCTCGATGTCCATACCCAAGAAGGCCGACATCCCAACCTTCGTGCTGTACGAAAACGACAAATGCCTTCGGCTAAGCCTACGGGCGGCCTCCCAAGCAGACGTCCTCCACACCGCCATTAACGTCCTATGCGAGAAGCTGTCGTCCGACAATACTCCAGAAGAGCTCAAGAACTTGCCGTCCCTTATTTCCCAACTCTTCCAAAAAGCCAACTTTGCCACCTACCACGCCATGAACTGGGCGACAAGAGCACTGTTCAATAACACCCTCCTCCTTCGCGACATAGCCCTGTCGTCAACCAACAACCTAAACTTCTCCACACGACACCGTCTGATAAATCAACCGATCCACGAGTCTGAGACTCTTTTTCGGGGACAGATCCCGACTCTTGCTCCTCATCTTGACGTCTCAAAGAAACCAAAGCCGCATAAACATTCCATGCCCTCGAACCGTCCGTTCTCGAGAATCTAACAAACCAACCCCCGCCTCGCCGACGACTGGCACAAGAACACGGCATCATCCTCTAGCCGCCTGGACGACACCGCCGCTCCTCAACAACGAAGCCAGCAGCCCTTTCGTTCCGACGCTCCTCGCTGCCGCCTCGGCCAACGCTCCCAACAAAAGCGCGCCGCTACCCCTGACCGAAGGAGCCGAATCTCATCCCCCGGGGGTAGAAGAATGCAGCGAAAAAATCAACAATGACGCCCTGCACCTCGCTGGCCTCCCGGTTGGGGCCAGACTACGCCACTTTTTCTCGGCCTGGCAAGAATTAACCACCAACCTGGAAATCCTATCGATAATAAAAGACAGCTTTCGTCCGACGTTCCGACATCAACCGCCGCTGTCGCCATCCCCTCCATTGGACTTCTCGCCCCAAACGACAGCTTCCCTGTAGCACGAAGCTTCGGAGTTGCTACGGAAGAATGCGGTACGCCAACTCCCCAACCCAGGCCCGGGTTTCTACAGCTCGATCTTCACCCGCCCAAAGAAATCAGGTGGTCTACGCCTAATTTTCAATATGAAACCCCTCAACAAGTTCATCCAAAACGAACACTTCAAGATGGAGACCCTAGACTCCATCCGCCTACCATTCAAGCAGGACGACTGGACAGTCACCAACGATCTGGAGGACGCTTACCTTCACATCCCCCTCCATCCAGCAATCACCCACTACTTTCGTTTCGTCTACGACCAGAAAGTCCTCGAATTCCGCTGCCTCCCCTTCGGCCTGAATGCAGCCCCAAGGATTTTCACCCTAGTCCTAAAACCAATCTTGGCGACCCTTCACCAGCACCAAATTCAAGCCAATGGCTATCTCGACGACTGGGCCCTCAACCAAAACCCCTCTCAATTGGAACTCAACAAGGACAAGACCATCAACTCAATTGATATTCAAACTGAATGAGAGTGTGCGCGAAAATGGAGACGTGTTGTGCGCGATGTGCTGGCTGGTTGGACGCGTGGAATACTGCGTTGTTCGGGTAGGAAATGCAACAAACGTTACCATATCACTTGTCTGAACATTACACGAAGTGGATTTGCAAAGATGAACGAGTGTAAGAAGCGAA
>JAHWFP010010903.1:0-29312 GCA_023313725.1 Lithobius niger | reverse complement strand
GCTCAGGCAGTCTGACATTTAAGTCCAAAAGGCAACGTAAATAGGTTTGCATCCGTATTTATTTAAGGTATAAGGTAATTTGGGGAGAGTACTGTATCATTTAAAATGATAAAAGATTTTTAAAAAACTACAATTGGGGTTTCACAATATAAGTTTTAATGTAGTAACAGTAGTATCATTTAACTGTGTCACTGTGCAATTAAAATTCAGGAAATCTGCAAAACTGACAAATCTTTTTGCTAGGGAAAATGGATTTTGTGCAAGTTATTTTGGTACAGATTTTACGTAGTCTTTAGTTTGAGATTGAATGACAGGTTTTTGATCCAAAATAAAAGTTCCCTCTTGGACTTGGAAACGAATACTTTGCCATTGCACTTTGTATGGATCACCCTGTAAACCTTTAGTGGCTCTTGGAATACTGCCAACAAACAGGATTCGTTTTTAGTGCCCACCCTATGATACTCATAGGGTGGTTCAAAGTTGGAGGGGGGGGGGATTGAGGGGTAATGGCGCGTCGAAGTGTCCTAGTCCAAATATTTTTCTTGGTCGTATACTACTAGTACATTATTTTGCTAAAAAAAAAGGATTGCATTGACGTGTGTATTTGTCCATCTAACTTGTGTAAAAATATGTGTTATAATTATGAATGGTAATTTCACTGACCAGTACAAACCGTGTATCTGTCCATATTAACAACACAACACTCATTCTTTGTGGACAATTTCACACTTCTATACTGCAAAACCAAGTAATTTCTTGAAATAATTCCGACTTGTGTTTTCTGGTTACTAGATTTCAGTAATTTCAGATTAATTCCACGAAGTTACAGTTACTGTGCTGCATCTGCTTACTTGGTTTGTGTAAATGCAACGGAAAATGTCTTAAAGTATGGCAACTCCATATCCTCCTCTTACTCACTTTCTGTACATTAACAGAAAATTTCCTCGATATTACTATGACGGCACGTTTCACTTAGCCTACTTCAACAGAAAAACTCATAGCAATTACGGCAACTCGGTATTTTGTTTTAGTTTCCATAATTTTAACGTAAATTTCCTCCAAATTACAGTGAAATAATAGCTACTGTGCATGTTCCACCTACTCACTTTCCATAATTTAAACGGAAAAATTCCTCGAATTATGGTAACTAACGGAAAATTCCTCGAATTATGGTAACTAACGGAATATTTCATCTAAATAACTACAACTTTGCTGGATTCACTGACTTGGTTTCCGTAATTTTAATGGGAAAATTCTGCAAAATAGTGGCATTTGTGCATGTTCCACTTACGGACGTAAGTTAAATGGAAAAACTCCTCAAAATTACGGGAACGCTACATAATTCATTTACTTGGTTTCCATAATTTTAACAGAATTATTCCTTGAAGTAACGGCAACTCTGTTGTTTCAATTCCTCGAAATTACAGTAACTGCGCATTTCATTTCACTTACTTGGTCCTGTAACTTTAACGGAAAATTTCCTTGAAACAACGGCAACTGCATGTTCCAGTTGCTTAATTTTTCCTAATTCTAACGGGAAAAGTCCTAGAAATAACGGCAACTCTACATGTTCCTTTTACTTGTCCCCTGGCACGCCCTACTGTACCCTAACATTTGTTTACATGACACCCTTGACTCAAAAGTGTAAGGGATGAAATTCCTCCAAAATTCACATTAATGGTAGGACAATGGACTGGTTTGCTGGTTCCCATCAGTCATGTTACTCGAATGAAATGTAAGTGGCTTATTTTATTGCATTATTTCTTAAGTTTGTTATCGTTGTTGTAGCTTTGATTTATGCAACTTAACTTCTGTTAACTACATGAGGTGGGTCAACGTCGAAGTTATTTAGAATTGCAGACTACAGAATCTTTGGTGGAGTTTCTACAACGGAGATTTCTAACCAAACAATACCTATTGAGTACAATTTTACTTGCATACAAAAATTGAGTAGTTTTTTTGGTTTGTAGGATGGACAGTTTAACAAATAAAAAATAAAGAAATACAATGGAGCAAGGGGTTCCACTGTGGTTCTTCATTTATTACTGATAAATACAATAAAATTTGTTGCTCTAGCAGAATATTACCAGAAAATCTTTCCCTTTCATTGGGTATTGATCTGCTGTTTAGCTCGTGGATAAGGATGAACAGTATTAAGAGTTCAAAGCAGATTCTTGTTCAAGACTGGGCTATAACTTTTCAAGTGTACAAGTTACGTAAGAGAAGTGAGAAACATCGATGTAGGACATGTAAATATCTTATTAGCTGAGATTTTTTGTAAGTGTAGCGGTACGGCCACTACCATCCAGAAAATTATTTCCTTATGTTGCTAATATTTGTCATTGTACGATCCTAATAAAAACATTGTCAACAGGAGGTTCTGAACGCTAGCTTGGGAAACCTACTCCAGAAGCAACTAACTTTAGTGTAAAGATTTTTTTTAATATTGAGCAACAATCATTCTACCTTCATAAGTCTTAAATTACTAAATAAACCTTTTCCATTTTCCAGTGTGCTAGCTGTAACCACTGCTACAGTACTCTAAAATTGGACGCAGAATCATTGACCAATGCAGGTGTAGACCTACAAAATATACTAGTACGGCAGACTAATTGGCTGTACATCCCTGAACAGCAAGAGATGCTTTTTTGAGGATGCAAAGAACAGGCTTACCAAAAAACTTTCAAGCCAATCCACCCCTTTAAGGTCACGTTCTTCGGAGAAGTTGGTTTGGATGCCGGAGGCCCTACGGGAAAATTTGTTGATATTCTCGGACAATCTACTCAAATTGGCCAATTTTTGAAGAAAACTCTGGAGACTACGCTATCACGACACAAGTTGCATCGCTGTGCAGCAGGACTTGCTTTTATGAGAATGCAAAGAACACTTACCAAAAAAATGTTCAAGCCAATCCACCCCTTTACAGTCACTTTCTTCCGAGAAGCTGGTTTGGATTCTGGAGGTCCTAGGGGAAAACCTGTCGATATTCTAATTGGCAAGTTTTTGAGGCCAACTCTGGAGACTACACCATCACGCAAACCTGTAAGGCAACTATCAGTATGCTGGAGTTTCTGTTGGGCTAATTTTATGTCGTGGGGAATCCCGGTGCCTATTTTCAGTAGTAGTGTGGGTGTAAGTTTGATCCCAAATTTAACATGGGCCACGCCCTATGTTAAATCCTATAGGAAAAAAATTGCGGCGTGGGGTCTGACGTTACAGCGTGGTGGAGGGTAGGGAAGGGTGGGAGGGGTGTGGACAGCGTGGGTTCGGTGCGGGTGCGTATAGGGAGTGCGTGGGCGGGTGGGAGGGAGGGACCCTTAAGGCTGGTTTGGAGGGGTTCAATGACCGGAGACGTTTTTTTTACGCACCCATGCTCGGTTTCGGTAAATCGGTGTCAATTATCGGGTTTTTTTTTGGGGGGGGGGGGGGGGGGTTTTCGGGTTCGTTTTCGGGTTTAGAATAGGCGTACGGGGTACGTTTTCGAACGCGAGGGGTGGGGGGAGCGGCACGTGGGGGGCCCCACCCCCTCGTTTAAAAATTTTTTTTTTTTAGAAAACCTATCGATTTTGGGCAGGGGTGGGGTTATCAGAAAACCCATCTCCCGTTCGTTATTTTTAGTACCGTACCTCGCAGGCTGGCAGGCAGGCAGGCAGCCAGCCAGCCAGCCAGGCTCGCTTTTCCCTCCCGTTTTGTGTTACTCCCTCCCGCCGCCCCTCGACACTTTATGCCACTCCTGTCCCTAACCGTTTGAGTTTTTAATGGATGGCTGGAAATTAGGCCGTGTAAATAATAAAAATAGTGGTCGCTAGAAATGGAGGAGGGGGGATTGAGGCTTAATGGCGTGCCGACAGCTTGGTCATTAGCGCCAACCTCAGTCACAGTACAGTGGTCCGGGTTACCACTGCACCACACATTACAGAGATATTATTCAAACCCCTAATCTAAATTTTGTCATACATCTGTACCTCCTGCAAAAATTGAAAAACACCGGACAGGAGGACAGACTTATCGCCCAATTGACACGCAATGTCATGCGGAAGACAGAAACGACGACGAACACCATCAAGATGGCGACAATCAACAAGGACATGCCGGACCGTAAGTGGCCGTCGACACCAATAACATTCAGGAGGGTCAACCCCCCGCAAAAGGAAACGGTGAGTAAGTCGAGCGTGACCAATGCGCAAACGGGCCAACACCACATCCTCATGGCGACTGCGGCGACACGCCGAGTGCCATTCCTCAACAGTGCCTTTAATAGCTCGTAATTTATTACCGTCCTGTCTGTCCCACAAGGCTTGCCAAAAGCGTGTAACCTCAGACGCAGAGTTGGAAAGGCGTCCGAGGGAACAAGGCTGAGACACCTTCAGGGGAGAGGAGAGACGTACGCATGGTCGACCCATAGGAAATTAAAAAAATCGGGTACCACTATGGCCAAGCTACATTTTCTGCAGACATAATTAAAGGCTTAGCACACGTGTAACATGAAATCTGTGACACTGCCAGAACTCGAGAAAAAATGAAGATGTCTTTTTTTTAACATTAGGCTTCTTTTTATTTTTATGTACAACCTGATAGAGAGGGGCAATACTAGTCGAATTCAAATCATTTTAAAAGGTCTGTGGAGGGTTCAAATAATGACCCAGTAAAGCTGACTGTTGAGACACTTAGTCAGGGAAAATACTAATTCGCCCCTCCCCCCTAGTTTTGGCGTATTTATCCAATTTCCGTTTTTTTTTAAGACTAACTGTGTGATGTACTTTATTTGAACTTTATTAACATAAGCAATAAGGAGAAATCTGTAGTGTACGTTGTCACGTGAGTTGCCCTATTTGCATTGGAATTCTTTTAAAAACGCCCCTTTGCCACTTTGTGGCGAACCTACAAAGTTTTATGGCAGGCAACAGATTTCGTGGTATTCTTAACCAATCCTGCAAAGAATGTAGCTTTCCATAGCGTTCCTTGATTTTTGTTTTTTTTTACCCCCGACGGATCTTAAAACAACCTGGTTGGTCTCTCCCCTACCCTCGGTGGGGGAGGGAGGGGGGGGCAGAAAAGTCGTCAACACTAATCACATAACTTTTTATTTTGAAGATCTTAAATCTGCATAATAAATTACACGAGAATTAGGCTAAAACTTGCATCTAATTGAATGGTGTAAAAAGATTTTCCACTCCATTGTTGCCTTTTTGTTTGGCTGCCCCCCTTCACTGGTTGACAATATCAAAAAACTTTTCCTTCAGAAGTTGCTTGCTTTGACAACACCTTTTAAATGATGTATCACTCGACTCCCCTTCCCATTTGAAATTTCTTAGAAACGCCCCTTTGCCCCCCTGAAACCCCCCTTGGGGCACCCCCACAAAGTTGAACAGATTGGCGTTGGATTGTCCACATGCGAATTTGTCAGTCAATTTTTTACTGCATTAAGCTATCTTCATTACTTCTCGAGTTATGGCACTGTAACGGGGGGGGGGGGGGATTGAGGCTTAATGGCGCGTCGACAACTTGGTCATTAGCGCCAACCTCAGTCACAGTGCAGTGGTCCGGGTTGCCACTGCACCACACACTGTAACGGGTTTCGTGATACCCCCTGTATATCGGAATGATATTTAAATTCGGCTGTTGAGGTCTAAGCATGATCAACAAGGAGCACATCTAAAAAGCAGCAATTCGGTCAGGAACTGGAGTCTGAATGATTTTTATTTCCTTTCCTCTTTCCTTTTTATACTTTTTGGATGAATGGGCATGATGTCATTTTTCATTACCTCATGTTACTATTTTTAGATTTTTGCAACATGTATTCCATCATTCTTTCATATAAGTTACATCAGCCACTAGTGACATTAGCATCATCGTTCTAGAAGTTTTGGTATTGCTCATGTTGCATGACTCTGCATATATTATCCGAACCTGCTTCTCAATAGTTCTTTCCCCATAGTGACTGACTTGGTTCTTTTTAGACTCAATCAATATGAAATAAAATAAAGTAAGGATTTCTGTGTGCTAGAGGTTTGATTAACATGTAATATATTAATGTGATTTGATTAATATTAATGTTTATAATTGTTTATTAATTACATGATTAATTGACAAATTAATCGTTAACACGAGAACAGACTTAGTTATATCAGACGGCACCTCACCAACCTTATGACTGCTGGAGATTTGTCTTCAGCACTAAATCAAAAAACTAAATGCCCTAAACAAGCAAAGTGACGGTCTTGGAAATGTTGACAAACAGAGTGACAATTAAGGACGATAGAGAAAAAGATGTAAAGGGGACAGGAAAAATAAAAGTAAGAGAACAGCCTACGATATTTATTAGACACATTTCAGAAGCTTATTAACAAGCTTCGTAAACATGTGTTCAATAAATGTATTGAACCCGAAAAGAATCTTGTCTTAACTGTAAAAGATTGTTTACTGCATATTAATTTTTCCGAATATTATTTATACAAATTTCATTCTGCCATACAAGCTGTGTGTTTTGGTGCATCGCACCAACAAGCTGTACAGCACAGTGGACTTTGTACATACGTTTGATAAGGAAATACTGTGTTTCTGTACATTATTTGATAGCAGGAACCTTGAACCACCCGGAATCTGGATGTGTTTGAAGCCAGTGTATTCATCCGTGCCCCAATGTTAATTTTCTTAGTTTCTTTAGAGGTGGGCCCACTTGAAAATGGGTTTCAAGGAATAAGCTGGCACTTCTTTGAAGCTGCCCATGGCAAGGGTGCTGTAGATCTGTGGTGTTGAGGTAGTACTTAAAAGATCTGCCAGTATATTAGTATCTGTTGGCACTGATAGTCCCAATGCAAGAATTGCAAAAAAAACTGAAACCAAAATCGAACTATTTTTTGTGTCTTCCAAGGAAGTACACTCGTTTTGCATGCAAATACCAGATAATTTATCAGCAATTCCTGGAACAATGAAAATTCATCAACTTGCAGGGGTAGTAGCGGGTTTTAGGGGAGGAAAAGTAGGAAATAAGGAATTTGTAAGTCATAAACAAGGAATAATAACGAAGTTTTCACTAAAAAGTAGGTAAAAATAAGGAACCCCTCGGCATGATATCAGGGCTAAATAACAGTAAATGTGATAAAAGCTTACTCATTTCAAGAGCATTTTTAAATCTAGGATACCAAAGCCAATTTAATAAAAATCTCTTTAATAACTTGATCCCATGGCAGCAGTTGGAAAAAAGTAGCTCTTCAAGCTAGACAGCGATGGATATATTTTTTTTTGGGGGGGGGGGGGGGAACCAACGTCAGGCAAGTCTGACATGGTCGTATTTGAGATAAGAATTTTTTAGTAGGCCTACACTTTTTTCTGAACATTTTAAAAGATTTGTAACTTGTTCTCAAAAAAAGTCCTACCCAACCTGCCAGCATTATCGTAATAATCTCCACCGAGACGCGAAATATATAAACATTCTCTTCAGCCAGACTCCACCTCTCTATACTATTTTAACAGTATAGCTATTGGGAAGTGTAGGATGTAAAAAGGAGTAAAAAAACAGAATATATCGCAACTATGCTATTTTTTCAGCCTCATCTCACGTTTGATGTTCAATTTTTGCTAAATAGGCTAACTCCAAAGTCGTTTGAGATAGTCTTGAAGTGTAGAGCCTAAGCCATAGGAAAGCTCGTTTCGAGATGGTTAAAATCACTGGCATGCACAGGAGGGGGGGCAGGGTGGGGGTAGAGGGGCATTGCCCCTACCCTTTTCGAAAAAATGTCCTTTTTACTTTTTTTGTAAAAAAAATGTCGACTTTTGGTTTTCTGACCCGATAAACGTTGGTGCTGCAATCAGAGAAAGGGCCTAGAGGCCTAAAATGGGCAAAAAGAAGGCCAGGAAAGGGCCATAAAAAGGCACAAAATGGTAAAAGAGAGAGACAAGCTTAAAAAAGGGTAAAAAAAACTGACGAGCAAAAAAGGTCTCCAGAACAGTACCAGATCCTCAGTAAACGTTGACCCTGCCCTCTCGGTGGTCTGAGCACGCTACTAGTTAAAATGGTCTATTGGAATGTTAAAATCAGTCACAATTTCGCCAAAGTACGAAGTACATTTTTGTTGTAGGACCCAAGATCAACGTAACAAATTTCGACCCGCGATGATTTAAGGAACTAACGTACCCAATACAGCAGTGATACATTTTTATTTTATTATAAGTACAAGAAAAGCTGCTGCATGCAATTGTAGCTTATTAACTTTCCAAATATTTTGTTGTTGTCGACGCTCTACAAACTGGAAATAAACAAATGCGTGATGAAACCATTCTATATGAGCTTGCTCAGCAAGCTCAACGCACATGGTGACGTA
The DNA here is from genome assembly GCA_023313725.1 of Lithobius niger. Taxonomy (NCBI): domain Eukaryota; kingdom Metazoa; phylum Arthropoda; class Chilopoda; order Lithobiomorpha; family Lithobiidae; genus Lithobius; species Lithobius niger. The sequence continues at coordinate 20,988 of JAHWFP010010903.1, read as the reverse complement.
ATACAGAACACGTACGGTTTTTAATACGCATTCATTGTATCTAGAAAGGAAATTACAAACAGTTAGTACTAAATTTAAACAGTGGAAACATAATAGTAGGCTAAGCACTTATCCAACAATTTATGCTTGGACGTTGAAGGTAGACTTGTGAAAACGAAACCGTCGCGCAAGATAAGAAACAGGAAGTGATGCTTTTCAACGCACACGCGCAGAACGCCTCGTTACGTTGAAAACAAGTCAGAGACCGAGTATGCTAATGATGGTCGTGCCTTACGTATTGAACTCAAATATACTTTGTTCCACATTATGCTTTCAGAAAACTGACTATGACGCCACGTTTTCTTCACCACGAATGCAAAAAATCCGTAAACATTCCATTCGTAAACTCTAACAGTAACTTTGTTAAGTGTACAAATGTGATATTCAGTCAGTTTTCTGAAAACATAATGTGGAACAAACTATAGTATACGTTATTTTATTAATTTACACTTAAATTTACAAACAAAATAAGCATGGATGAAAAAAAGTAGGGAACTACAGGAAAATAGTAGGAACTCTACGACCCCTGAACTTGTGTCTTCAGTACATCTCAAGTTTAGTTACAGGGACATATAACTAGTGTTTGTTTCCTGCCAGTCAAGACGGATCATGCACTTCCACCTACGCTAAAGCTATTCGAGTCTCTTTCACATCAGTACATAGGCAAATGGTGTGAATTAAGTACGAAGGACAATTATTTGCTAGAAAAATTACACACTTTGATGAAACTGCTGCAGTCAGCAAAAATAAGTGTTTTTTTTTTGCCTGATATGAGTGATGAGCTGTGGTACAGCAACGTTTTAACTATAATGCCAAAACCAAAAGCTTGTACGCACACAGAAGGAACAATTTTTTTAAATTGATGAGGGCATTTTTGTATTTCCAGCATTTTTTCAAGTACTTTTGTGTATTTTTTGTATTGTATCTCATTCATATACTTTTAAATTTTATCAACATTTTTAAACAGGATTTTATGCAGTAGACTATGTTCAATGACACGAAATAACTAAGTTACTTATACAAAGTGATATGATAATAAACAATGCTGTATGATGATTGTTGTGCTCCACGGGAAGTTTTAAATCACCTCTGTCACTCACGTTCATCCACGCCCCAACTAAAAATTGTAAATAAACTTAATTATTCCACAAAATGTTTTTTAAGCTCTGCTGTAGGTCTGGTTCACATAAGTGTCCACATTTTCAAAGGCATGAAATAATTCTCGAAAGAAAAGCATGGTGTGGTCCTGGCCCTAAAAACAACTGCTCTCCAAGCCAGTTTGGAGTAAGAACACCAAATTGCTGAAAAGTTGGTTCTTGGGCATTAAACCCAATGTTACACGAAATAAATTACTTTATTACAGCGTTTTTTGATAAACTTTACCCAACACGTGAAGGCAAGAAAAGCTGCCACCAGTTGTAGCAGACAGGCTGACGCTTGTACATCACCAGTTATGATCACATATTATGTGATTAAGATGAATGGATCCATAGTCAATGTTTGTGCAAAACATTCAGAAGTATTATGCCCCCCCCCCCCAGCCACATTATTTGGTATTTTCAGTCGGCTTAACAGAAATTTTGGCTAATATCTGTTGCTAATGGACCTGAGGAGCTGCAGTCTTACTTTGCACATGAACTAGCACCCAGGCCCCCATCCTTGTTTAAAGCAGTTTCCTTACGAAAAGGAACCAAGTCCTCAATTGTCAAGATATTCCAATCAGAACCAGCAGGGGAATACATAACTCAACATCCAAATGTAGTATACTGTATATTGTAGACAGTTTATCTTCTTCATTCCACGACCTGACCACGTCCAGCGACATACGGAGAAGTTCTAGAAACATATGTAATACATTTTATTTGAAAATATGGAGACACACGTTACATTCATGTTTGTGGCTATCCAAACCAGCAAACCACAAAAGGAGCGGAGCAACAGCGAAGGGTTCAAAAGAAAGCATCAGGGAAAATACAGTTCAAAGACAACATGATGACCACAACTAAATCGGACAACAAATTAGCACTTATTACTGCACCCACACTTCGCCTACAGGGTAAAAACGTCAATGTGGTTCAAGCTGAGGCTGATACAGATGCATCAATTGTGTCATCAGCACTACAAAGTATGGAAAATGGACAGTGCACCATAGGATTTATTCGTTCTTTTGACAGCTAGCACTAGCCACAGGCACTGATGAAGTACGGTTCATCCAGCCATCAAGAGGAAAGATGGAGGCAACATACTTTGACGTACACAAACAGAAATTACTGTTAGCAGATGTTTGTATAGTACTTCTTTTCTTCCATGCCGTTATGGGATGTGACACCATATCAGCCATTTTCCGTACGGGAAAAGTTCAAGCTTGCTATACTATCGAAAAAAAATTATGAACGGTGTGCAATGGCTGATGTGTTTAATGACCAAGAGACCATCACAGCAGCGGAGAATAATTCGTACTGCACTTTTACAGAGAAAATCAAAACGTTTTTTTGGACAAGGTACTTTGCCTACAACCTTGCAACTGCCAAACTGAGAGTGCAAGCCTCATTTGAACTGGCCATTCAAACCAAAATGTCTACCATGTTTACCTCCAAGTCCAGTGATGGACGAACTTGTACCACAAACTTGAAGCGCCGATGGAACAAGCTCCACAAGACCTTGTGAAACTTGTAGTATGTAACTGTAAAACTGACTGCCAAAAGCAATGTGTGAATGTAAGAGCTGGTCTTCAGTGCTCAGCTATGTGTGGGCATTCTCGGGGCCATGATTGCTAGTCAGGGCTTATTGCTAGTTCATTCGATGAAGAGGTTCATCACAGTGGTGCACAGGATTTAGGTTCTTCAATTAGTGTAATCAAGTATGTTGTGGATTAGATAATGATACTGTTGGAACAATTATTAATAACTATATTCTGTCAAGCACTACTGAGGAAGAAATGTTTTAAAAAATAATAATGATGCAGATGACGGTATTAAAGTTTTGCAAAATGAAAGATGGAAAATGTGTTTCTGACAAAAGGCATTATTGCCCTATTGTGTAAAAATGGTGTAACTTAACTACCAAAATATTTTGAAAGGAAATGCAGAACTGAAAGATGAGTAAAAGAATTCCTGTCAGAACCAAAGGGTTCATCTGTTAGATTTAATATTTTAGAGAAATTAAGGCTAGAGGTGACTATATCCATAAAAAGGAGGTACTTAACAAGAACTCAGGATTACTACATACGAATGAAATCCCCCCCCGAGATATAACAATTTTTTTTTTTGCATGGCGACTTGTTGCAAAAGGAAAGCATAGCAAGAATGAAATACCGAAACAAAGACATTACTTGCTTAAGTTGCTACCAATACCAGAAGGGTGAATTCGGGGATAAGCAGAGAAAGTATTAAACAACATGGTGAAAGTTTATGCGGGGTGGGATGAGGCTTAATGGCGCGTCGACAGCCAGGGCATTAGCGCCAACCTCAGTCGCAGTACAGTGGTCTCGGTTGCCACTGTGCTACACATTGCAACATTGCAGAGATGTTAAACAAACCCCTAATATAGATCTTATTATAGATCCGTATTTCCTACAAAAATTTATAAACCCTGGACGGGAGGACAGACTTATTGCCTAATTGACGCGCTAAGTCTCGCGGAATATGGAAACGGCGACGAACATCATCAAGGCGGTAACAATCAACAAGCAGGTGTCAGACCGTTAAGTGGCCGTCGACACCAATGACAATCAGGAAGGGTAAACCCCCCTCCTCGAAACCAATGCGTAAATGGGCCAACACCTCTTCACAGCGACTGCGGCGACAAGCAGAGTGCATTCCTGGGCAGTGCCTTTAATAGCATGCCAATTTATCGCCGTCTTGTCTGTCCCATAAGGTTTGCAAAAACGTGCAATCTCAGACACAAGAGTTGGAAAGGCGTCTGAGGAAACAAGGCCGAGTTCCCTTTCGAGAAGACCAGAGAGGGCCCCTTTCGCTGCAGAGTCAGCGTGCTTATTCCCAGCTATCCCAACATGGCCCGAGATCCAGCAGAAAATCACGGTTTTCTGCTGGCCAGGCAAGCGGGAAAGCAGAGCTTGGATGCATTGCGTCAAGGGGTTCCGAGAGTTGTATGTCACCAAGGACTCAAGGGCACTCATGGAAAGTTTTAAAACTTAGAGGAAGGCTATTTAACCAATTTGGACATAGCCCACATTAACACAGCTACACATCTCAAAAAATGAGAGAAACTGAAAGGCTGATGCTGGAATTACGATGAGATTCCAATAGAATAGATGAACTCTTTGATGCCATTAGGTCATAGAAGTTCTGAAAAGTAACATCCGCAGTGAAAGCCATTGCTGGATATACTGATGAGTTCAATTCATACAAGATTCCATCACTAACCCTAAAAGTTGGCTATCACTGAAAAGCTGTGCCATCATTTTGAAAGATGATGGGATAATGTCAGGAGAGAGTGAACAAGTTAAATATGCTGAGCAATCTATTGAACTTTATGACTATAGTTGAGATGAAGTTGTTGGTCATGCACATAGAACAAGGGAAAAAAAACATGGAAGAGGCCTTTTGTATTCCCCGTCACTGATGACCTCGTGAAATTACAAGAATTCGTAAGGGTCTATGCAACAAAGTGTCATTCAAGCCTTTATGTAATCATACTGATTAGCACTCATTATGCTAACCGACAGTATGCAGAATTATTATTTTCAATGGAAGGAGGGGTGGAGAGCCCTCTCAAGTATTACTACATACCAACAAGACATGTGTCAGCTCTTAACTCGTCTGATGTACACAACGACATCCAACTGCCTGTCAAAGTTTGAAAAATTCTTATGTAGCAAATTTTGAAATTATGGGAAAGAATTAGAAAAAAGTGCCAATCATGATGACTGAAGATGTGAGAGCGTCAGTTGACTTATTGATAGAAACACAACAAACGGTGGAAGTTGCTGAAGCAAGCAAATATGTCTTTGCTAGGCCGTATAATGGATTGTTACTTCAACCTCATTGCGGAAATATGTGCCTACGGTGTCACAATTTTTATCATTGAACGAAAACTTACACGATTTACTGGTAGAGTACATGGGACATAGCATTAGACCCACAGGGATTTCTACCTTCTCCACATCAAAAGCTGCAAGCAGCAAAAATATCCCATCATGATATCGGAGGTTTAATGGCGACCCAGCATATCAGTGTCTCGTTTCACTCCCTGCAGTCAGCTTCTTTTTTTCCTAGTATAGTAGCATCTGCAATTCTTAATCTGACCCAGAGATAACTGCTCTGTAAAACTTCCAAAATTGTAGGATTTTGAAATTGTAGGGTTTGTGTTAATATTTCTTGAAATTTTTTTTTTCCAAATTCGAACTTAAATAGGCTTTAACTGGATTTAATGAGGTTAAATATGAAATTGAAATCTTTCAGTCTTATACAAAGAAATTTTTTTTGGATAGTTTAAAGATTGATTTTTGGAAATAAATTTTGGTTTTGGAGTTGAATTCAAAAAAAGAAAAATTAATGGTTTTAGATTGACTGACAGATATAGAAATAGATTTGGTGGTGTTAATTGAGCTACAATAGTCAATCTGGTGAATTGATTTTCGTTTAACAGATCTGGGAAGATTGAAGATTGATTAAAGTAATCAATCTAGCAAATGAAATTTTTTTTAACAGATCTGGTGCGACTGCTGTGTCAGTTTGGTGAATGAGAAATTCCACATATCTGGTGAACTGGTTAATCTTAAAGGCTTCAAGTTGAGTTTTGGATTTCGTTTATTTTTGTGTTTGATGATGATGTGAGAGGCAGGGAGAGGCTAAGTGGACGTTGAGTCTGGGTGAGTCCAGTTGGACCCCAGCGCGAGAAAGTAGTTCTTGAACGAGATGCCACCAGGAAGTTTGTGGCCTAGTATGGCAAAGAAGCCTATACACTTTTGATAAAGATTGGAACTATCTGTCTGAAAGAACAGATCTGGGGGTAGGGAAGCTCGGTTAGCTTCCTGTTCAGATCTGACGAGAATGATGCCCAGTTGGGTTTATGCCCAGTTCAGTATCCGAGTAATTGTGTGTCGTTTCCATGTTAGTCAGTCTAAACAAGTATAACTTGGGAGATGAGGTAGATTCCTTTTTCTTCTTTCTCGTCATTGTTTGATTTGAAAACTGGATTGGATATTGGTGTGTAAGTGGAAAGCAATGGGAATAAGAGTACTGGCAATTCATGACGACCATCTCATGAATGTCTTTGTTTTAAATGTGGGTCTGCACTGCTGGTGTCTAGGCGATCGCCGTCCCTGTATTTCTGAACTCTTCTCTATGTAAAATTCGTCCAGTTGTCAAGTTTCCAAAGTTTGATTTGTCCGAAAAATTAGTCCAGCGTAAATTCATTCAACCCAGAGTTGCTTTTTCTAATGGTCTAAAAGGGAAGGGGAATTGTTGGTCTTTTGACTTTTGTTTGTTTTGCTACTCATACCTTTCATTGTCTTCTTTATGATAATGACGGAAAATAATTTTTTTTGAGTTCGATCTCTTAATAAAAGTCTCACCGTTGTCAGTGACAAGGTGGACTGCTCGCCATAGAAATGTGTGAGTGGAATAATGGTAAAAAAAACTATGCAAATAGGAAGTATATCCACCGAGTTCGATGTATCTTTTCCACTACTGTGGTAAAGAACAGACTGTACCCGCTGTGTATTAGCAAGGGAGACTCTAATCAGTTAGGAGACCAGTCATTAGTACAGCTGTTACAACAGAATCCTTGTTATTGTAGGTTTACTAGCACTACTGTTAATGTGTGGGTGCATCACGTGCAAGGTGAAGTTTACAATCCTACAGTGGTATGTATCGAATATGTTTAAATGGAATGGAGCACTCACACCTGTTAGGAAAACATGATCCTGGTCAATTTATCGTTCCGGATGAATTTTTATTGATGATAGAACTTGCAGTTATTATGGTTAAAAATGCAGAACATGTATGCATAACTATAGTGTATAACTAGAGTGTGGTTTGTTTTGTTAAATAATTCATTTTAGACAATGTTTATGCCCATAGATACAAGGGGGAGGGGGTTGAGGCTTAATGGTGCGTCGACAGCTTGGTCATTAGCGCCAACCTCAGTCACAGGAAAATTGGAAATAAGCCAACAGCGAAAAACATGCACTAGAAATAACGTAGTTCAGTAAGCCCCCTTTATGCTCTTACGTTTCGTCGGAGTGGCATGACCCGGATTCGAACCGGCTACCCAGTTCGCCCCCAGATCACTTGCATAGCACTGTTGGCTTATTTCTAATTTTCTTTAGTATTATTTCCAGCGATTTATGTCTATTTATTTACTCCTTTATTGAGCCTTGTGAGTGTATGATTTGTCTTCCTTCTCCATTGACTATGGCCGAGTGAATTTCGGTCCAATGGAGCCCTGGTCACGGTTGTGACCTTAATAACGGGTTCAGTGAGTTATCTTTATGCCAGTGGAGGACGTGGCCATGGCGACTAAGGCGCTATGCAAGTGATCTGGGGGCAAACTGGTAACCGGTTCGAATCCGGGTCATGCCACTCCGACGAAACGGAAGAGCATAAAGGTGGCTTACTGAACTACGTTATTTCTAGTGTATGTTTTTCGCTGTTGGCTTATTTCCAATTTTCCTTAGTATTATTTCCAGCGATTTATGTCTATTTATTTAACCTCAGTCACAGTGCAGTGGTACGGGTTGCCACTGCACCACACATTACAGAGATATTATTCAAACCCCTAATCTAAATCTTGTCATACATCTGTACCTCCTGCAAAAATTGGAAAACACTGGACAGGAGGACAGACTTTTCGCCCAATTGATGCGCAATGTCATGAGGAAGACAGAAACGACGACGAACACCATCAAGACGGCGACAATAAACAAGGAAGTGCCGGACCGTAAGTGGCCGTCGACACCAATAACATTCAGGAGGGTCAATCCCCGCAACAGGAAACAGTGAGTAAGTCGAGTATGACCAATGCGCAAACGGGCCAACACCACCTCCTCACGGCGACACGCCGAGTGCCATTCCTCAACAGTGCCTTTAATAGCTCGTAATTTATTACCGTCCTGTCTGTCCCACTAGGCAGATACAAGGTTTGCTCTACTTGGGTTTGTTTGTAGTGTTTGGAATTTTGTACGGTATCTAAGAATGATATTGTACACATGTTAGCAGGAATTTAGGGCTGCAGTTGCAGCCTGCTATTAAATATACTTTGACACAAAATGTCGAATAAAAAGTGAAATAATTCTGGGCTACATCGTGGGAGAAAGGGTTAGGAGAACTATTAGGCGAGTTGGAGAGAGACTTAAGAATGCCATGCAAAACATTCAACCAAATCCACCAAGACGAGCGCCTGCTGGCCTTATGAACACCATGGTGTTGTTAGCCGTTGTTAGTCAATTCTTTATAGTTCATTGTTTAGCAGCTTGTACTTCCTTTTAGAAATGCTGAAATCCATCTAGTTGATTTGTGCAGACCTCCCATGGAACAGAATATAGGCTATCCACTCGGGCATAGGTTACCTTACGCCAGAATCATATTTGGGTTACCAATGAAAAGGGCGAAACTCTTTTTCATCATCTTTGGAATTTAATTTTAAATTGCCATTGGGCACACAAGTCTTCCATACTTCATGTATCCAACTCAGGAGTGGTATATCAATGAAATACAATGCAGCCAATCCCGATGGCAAAGTTAGGAAATGCACTGTTATCACAATTACCAATTTAAGGGATTAATAAGGGTATTACAGATTGTACGGTTGGTTCCAAATCAGCAGGATGCACCCTGATCCATGCGCATCGTTGCCACTATTTTCGTTGGTTCTGGGTTCTGAATTTAAAAAAAGTTATGCTGTTTATAAAATTACGAGTCAGACCTGTCCACCTGAAATCGAGGTAACAATTACCAACAATGCCACATTAGAGAGATTTACGATTACCCTAATTTCACGCCATGGGTATAATCCTTTTTTTCTTAAAACATCGGAATTTTCTTTAAAAAAAAGGCCCATTTCTCAATAAGCCCAAACGTTCATATACTCACGCTGCATGATACAAATCACGTAGAAAATAGTAATTTACCCACTTTTTGCCATGCATCTCTTGTAATAATTCATGAAAAATTGCAGCTTTTGTTTCAATATTTCAGTTGATTTAATTGTTGATATCGAAATTTGAAACAGATTTATAATTAATAGCAGCCAGTTACGTTGCGGGTTCAAGCATCACATGGCTTATCGCTTATTCAGTGCTGGTTAATTTCCTGTTCCACAAAGAGAAGAGCACTTGAAGCACCTAACCAATGAACTGCTTTAGCGTGCACTAGGAATGGCGTTCTTCACGGGCGAACGGTCGTGCACTGCTTGTTATTTATGGTACCAAACGTTAAACGTGCTAAAAGATATTCAGTATAAAGGTAGCATACAGTACAGAAAGACAAAATAGCTTTTATTTTACCTTGGATAAGAAGATAATAAATGTGTTTGAAGGCCAACAGCCTGGCGTTACGGTACACACTAGTGAGATCGTTCAAACTTCATTAAACCTTGTAGATTACCCGCGGGTTATACGGGGTGCGGGTTTTACGAGGTTTTTTTTACACAACTGCCTTAATTTTTAGTGGTGCGGGTTATCTGGGAGGCAGGTTATACGCGTGAAAGTACAGTAACAGACAGGGAATGTATCATGGTTTAAGGACTGAAAAGCCAAAGGTTCAAGAAGAGTTAAATAAATACAGATGCAAACCTATTTACGTTGCCTTTTGAACTTATACGTCAGACTGTCTGAGCGGGGAATCGAACCCACAACCTTTGAAACCAAAGGACGAGGTCCTACTGCTGAGCCATACTGACACGGCCAAAAGGAAACACCCATATGCAGCATTTAACACGTGCATATGTACATAAAACATACACTATGCATTTATTTATTGAATGTATCATTGAGTGTCAATAAAGTTATTGGGAACTTTTTCTCAACCTCTGGATTTTGTAGATAAGTTTTTAATTATCAGAGTGGGGCAAAGAGATGAGCCATACATTGAGCAGGCAAACGCGTGTGAAATACCCGAACCTGGCAATATTGCTGCTAAACTATTGCAACAACCTAGTGATAAAACTAACAACACTGTCACTGAAAACATTGTACGTGAAGACGGCGACATAAATACCGATCTTTTGCAACAACCACTTAATGATGCCACTAACAACACTGAACTTACTAAGATTGTACGTGAAACGACGACGTGACGTCATTCTCTGCAAACATCTTTTTTTGGCAACAACCGCTCAGTGATGACACTAACAACACTGAAATTACTGACAACATTGTACATGAAAACGACGATGTGACGCCATTCTGTGGAAACATCAATTTTTTGCACAACCGCTCAATGATGCATCTAACAATGACAACGTTGCACGTGAAGAGAATGACACATTGTCGACATCTAAAAATGCCACAGCTCCTGCAACACAAAGTAAACACCTACGCAAACGCCAGGAGTGAAGTCTTGCAACGTAAACAAATTAAGTTAGAACAACTTCGTGCTAAACAATTCATTAAAGCTGCCTGCTCCAGAGACTTGTTGCAAAAGCATAAATAATCAGTACATTAAATTAAGTTGGCAAGAAAGGCATTCTTTTATTTTGAACAACATGAAACGAAAATCAACTGCCTGTTGCACAACTTTGGGTGAGTTACGCAGAAAGTTTAGTTTTTATTATTCTCTGAAAATCGAAAATGTTTCCCACCAAAAGTCTGTGAAACTTTTTTAATTGACGGACCCTTGGGTACACCAAAAATAACAACTCTGCGGTGAAAAATATTATGAGTGATACTGAACCTGGTGCCAACACACTCAAAACAGATGGCAGAGGCAAAGCACCTGCATACAATAAGGTTGACAGACCATTAATTCAAGTTTTACCATCTAACTATCTCCCATTACAGGAGGGCACATGCACCTAATCGGTGTTACATTCCCAGTGACATTACAATGGTGGATATGCACAAAGACTTTATACAGAAACAGGGTTCAGTGTGTTCATAAGTACTGTATCTTACAGTGGTAAAAGATATGAATATTGGTAAAAGATATGAATATATCATTTGCCATATTGGGACTGAGCAATGCGAACAATTTGAAATATTTGAATTGCATAACCCAGATCACAAAAGTGAGTCATTGGATGATACTTGCGACACATGTAATTCCTGATTGTAACATTTGAAGCGTGCAAAAGAAAGCAGAGCTGAATATAAAAAGCAGTCACAAATAGCTAACAAGGAGTCATTATTTTCAATGAAAGTTTTGTGCTGTTGGGCGACAAGCCACAGCATAAACCCATGGCACCCATATGGCATGATGCGACGTCTGCAGAAAAAAGTTGGACATAATCGGTGCTTTCAATGAGTTTTTCTTGCGTTTTAAAGATGCATCTAACAAAGTTGTGGCTGGACAATTGCGCCACGCAGAACAAAAATTGGTGTTTGTTCTCGTATCTGATACATATCGTGACAGCGATTCCATAACTGCAGAAAATGTAGATGAACCCGGACACAATTCATGTCAGCAGACTCATTTCATCATCAAGTTGAAATGTCTTTAACCAAGTCTAACAAAGGAAAGATCTACGACTTCAGAGATTTCTCAACTGCAATGCAAAAGGCCAACTCTGGTAAAGTAGAAGTGAAGGAAATGGAATTCGTAATTTCCATGACTGACAAGACCTCACATCAACGTACAAGTTAAATAAAACTTACGATGCCATATGGTCCACGTAAAATCAACTCGAGGAAGCAGAACCATGAAATACAAAACAAGTTTCGATGGACCCTATCTAGAGCTCAACTTTTTGAACGTCAAAGCAATGAAGAACGGCATACAAGCTCCCAGTATTCGTACTGTTTGTCTTGAAATTCCTCAGGATAAGAAGGATGACATCAACACGAAGCTCTTGGATCTTATTCCTGCTGGACCAAGAAAGAAGTTTTGGCTAGATCTTCCAGTATATGATGAAGCAGGCGTGGTCGAAGACGTTGGCTATTTATAATAACAAGGAAATTGTTGCAGGTGTTAAGAATCGTGCGAAAATATTTTTAATGAATTCTTAGGCTTAGTGTTACACTGTTATTAACTTTCTGGGCTTTATTCATTGTCGGTTGCAGAAACTGATAGTATCTATATACAATATATTTTGCTTAATGAGCAGACTTCAGGGATCATGTTTAAAGAAAGTAAGCTTCAATGCCGGCTAATCAGCTGTACCCTGAAACAATCAGCAAGAGGGCGAGTGGGTTCATTCTTGGCACAGCAGCAAAGAACAAGGGCGAGCGGCCGACAATGACAACAGATATGCGCTCTAACAATTAGAAACAAACACAATATTGCTTCAATAATGCTGACTATTAGAGACAAGTTGAATCAGCGGGAATCAGCGACGCTGGGGAACAACTAGTTTTTATAAAATAACAACATTTACAGCAACAGATAAGGCAGATTAATGCACACATTGAGCCACTGCTAGAATAAGAAAGCCGTAACTGCAGTTTTGGCATCAAACAATGGTCAGAATGTGTTTTTGAAAAGTACCCTGAAAACCTATCTCTATTTGCTAGTGTACTGTAAAAATTTGAAAATCGTAACTAGTTTTCATCTTGGCAGCATAACGGCAAACACGTTTCCTTCTTTTTCTCAAAATATCATGAAATGCAGTTAAGGCCCTCTTACTAAGGAGGGGGGGGGAATTGAGGCTTAATGGCGCGTCGACAACTTGGTCATTAGCGCCAACCTCAGTCACAGTGCAGTGGTCCGGGTTGCCACTGCACCACACATTACAGAGATGTTATTCAAACCCCTAATCTAAATCTTGTCATACATCTGTACCTCCTGCAAAAATTGAAAAACACCGGACAGGAGGACAGACTTATCGCCCAACTGACGCGCAATGTCATGCGGAAGATGGAACCGACGACGAACACCATCAAGATGGCGACAATCTACAAGTAAGTGCCGGACCGTAAGTGGCCGTCGACACCAAGAACATTCAGGAGGGTCAACCCCCCGCAAAAGGAAACGGTGAGTAAGCCGGGTGTGACCAATTCGCAAACGGGCCAACACAACCTCCTCACGGCGACTGCGGCGACACGCCGAGTGCCACTCCTCGACAGTGCCTTTAATGGCCCGTAACTTATTACCGTCTTGTCTGTCCCACAAGGTTTGCCAAAAAGCGTGTAACCTCAGACGCAGAGTTGGAGAGTTACTAAGGAGGGCAGTGGCCAAATCTGGAAGACTAGGGTAAGTCAATTTGTCTGATGATATATGAGTATCGATTAATGAAGGTTTCGAGCGTTCATTTTTTCCATCATGAGGTGTCACAACATAAGTCGACGGGATTATGGTAGCATCGAACAAGTGGCCAACTCTAGCACAAATTGTCTTATCCAATAAGGCTGTTTTCTCCTTCAAAATGTCGGCATGCTGGTAACGCATCATTAATTCAGATTGCAGAATGGGTGACGCCGTGTTGTCATTGGCAACTTGTATGTGGTACTGCAGTTACAATTTCAACAGAAACTCAAGACAGAATGGCCATTGCCCCAAACAGTTAATATTCGCAAAGTGCAGAACTTTGAGCCGAACGTTAAAATATCAATAGCAGAATGCAGAGCCAAAGCTGCCATTATAATTGAACAATCTCGCAGAGCTTTCCAAGCAATATCGTTTTCATTTTATTGTCAGCAGTTTTGCTTGCAAGTTGAGGACGTTCCTACAAATGCAGAAAGAGTGAGGAAGAAACCCAGAACAGCAGCTGATTATAAGTCTACAGGGATGTATTACCATCACCAAGAGTAATCGAACAGCAGAGGCATTTACTGGCTATCTAAGAAGAACAAGACTGTGCACAGGCTATACTTGATACACGTCCTAATGCCAACATGACTGTACACTAAGACGCTGCCACGAGGCGGCAAATTCAGGGTGAATGGACAGAGTGGAGCCACTTACTGCATGATACCTTTGTCACTGGCTGCAGAAAATGGGAAAATAGCACACCTCTATTAGCAGAGTAGTTTTTCTAGATTAGCAGTTGATGGTAATACTTCACCTACAAAATTGTGGTAGAGTATTATGACAGATTCAACAGCCAAAAAATCCTGCTGTTTCATCTACTGTGTGTGTCACATATCTGATGGCGCTCGAATCTCTGGCAATGAGACGATACACGGCTCTAAAAACATCTATTGATGAACATCACTGGGCCGACATATGACAAGATTAACAGATTAGTGCCAACCCTTGCAGCCAAGTGAAGTATCCAGATAAGGAAACACAGAGATCAGTGACCAAACAGGTGCGTGTATTTGAATTCTGCGAACTTTTGACATGTAACTGGATATTTTAGTGTGTGCTGTCCAACTTCTGAACAAGGTGAACAGGAGCAGGAAATGTTCATCATAGTGTAAAAAATATGTTCTGTGTTGTGCACATAGCCTATTCAATCTGGTTGCCATTGCCGGATTCCTGTATGCCGTCATCGCCCGAGGGATTTTTGAGCTAGTGGCGCAGCAAGCCTTGCCTAGCAGGGGAGAAGACTGTAAAGATACCTTGGTATTAGCGGTAACAGGTTTCGGTAACTACTATCAAAGCGATTTCTTTTAACGAATATTCTGTATCACAGCTGTGATCGATCCAAACAACTACCATAACCAGTAAAGGAAATGTCAGTGATGGAGATCACAGCAATGGAAACCATAATAATAAAATATTGTGGAAGAAGAGAACATTGTTTTAGTTAGAATTGCTATGAGGACACCTACAAGGTAACAAATACGAGGAAAAGATGATCAAAAGTTGCACAAAGTGCACGAGCAGAGCTTAAAATACAGGGGGGGGGGGGGGGAGATGTGACACCCTCCAACCAAAATGCCTTGAGTCGGAGAAATGGAAACCAGTTGTAAAATGGGAGATGGCTGAAACTACAAATAAGGAGGAAGAGAAAAAGCAAAACAAAAAGTCCAAGTTTTTCAGAAAAGAATGGAAACCCAGTTGATGATTTCAGTCTCGTATCTCCCACCCACTAATATTCTGTCTTCACGCTGTCTCTGTGCAGGAGCTGATAATACAACGTGTTGCAAAAATGCAGCACGAGGCAGGGCTCGAAATAGGCGGTATCGCATCGCAATCACTGCTTATTTTTTCCTTCGTTCCTTTCCTAGCGCGCCGCTAGTACTATGCAATGGAATAACGCTCCACCACTCTCCTGTCGAATGAACTAGTCTTTGGCCAGCTGACGATCGCTTCCGGCAGCATGCTCCCCAAACTCCCCCCCCCCTCTCCCCTGTCTCCAAAAAAGCAGCATGGCGCCCACAGTAAAAAATCGCTACTGCAGAAGGTTGGACTGGGCCAAAACTTAGTTTCAGGAAAAACGGTCACAAGCATGATTTGCACATTGTGCAAGAAATACCAAGACAGTACAAAAGGTGATAAGAACTTTAGCCATGCATATGTTGATGGAGTTAAAGGCCAAGGTCTAAAGAAAGATGGAGCAAGTAAGCACGTGCAGACTCGCTTACACATATAAAACAACTCCAATTGGTGAAGCACTAAAGTGTTTAGGCAAAGCAGAACATGCAAGGCTAGCAAAACTAATGGATGTTGCATATCTTGTATCAAAAGAAGAGCTCCCACATTCACAATTTGCCCCATTTTGCGAGACGAAAAAAAAGTATGATGTGTTACTCGGAGACACATATAAACGATAAAGGTTGCAAGGAATTCCTTTTATCAATAAACGAACTGATGAAAGAAAGACTCAAAGAAGTGCTTCTACATACTCCATATTTTCTGTACTTTGTGATGGTTATACTGATGCAGCTGTTGTAGAGAAAGAATTAATATAAGTTATTGCAGTAGATAGATCGGGACAATGAATATTTTTTTTAGATTAAAAATGCAGATGGATTAAAGTCTGTGCTTGTGGAGATTTTTGAAGAACAGAAACGTAGATTACGAAGCTAGTAGGCTTTTGCTCGGATGGAGCTAGTGTCAATTTTGGTGTTTACGCCGGTCTGCTGCCAAAACTGCGTGAAGTGTACCGGCGTTAATTGGGGTACAATAGCCGTTCGCGATGCTGTAAAAGGTAGCGTTTTTGAAAAAAATAAAGAGCTTCTCATGAGGTTGTACTATTTGTATTCCAACTCCTCAAAGCGCTTACGAGAATTGCAAGAGTCGGCCAATATTACAAACGAACACGTAACAAAACCTTACAAGGCAAATGGAACACGGCGGGTCCAACACAAAAGCCGTGCTGTGGGAGGACTTATAAAATCGTACAAGTGCATTGTTTCCCTCCCACATTGAGAACATGGCGTGTGAAACATCATATCCTGCTGCAGATTGTGAGAAGTTTAAAGGCTACTTAACACAACTAAAATCGTACAACTTTGTTATTCACCTTCATTTTTTCGCTGATCTTTTGGAACCGGTGTCACGTTTGTCAGTTGGGTGGCAAAGGGACACTGTGGAGATTTGTGGCGTTACGGCCACCCTCAAGTCACTGAAAGCAACACTTGGAGAGTTAAAACAAAGTGTCTGAACCCAACAACAGTGCAGAGTTTGATAAACTGGAACTAAACGGCTGCCAAAATTTAAAGAATTTCTTGCAGTCTGTACACAACGAGTACATTAAATTAATGAAGTCTGAGCATAACGATTCCTTCTGGTCTTCAAAGAACACTTGTTTAAAGAAGCTAGACGAATGTATTAATAGTAGATTTGCTAACTTTACATAAGACCCTCTCATCAATAGTGCAAAAATACCCAGTGTTGAAGCTCTTTGCCGGCTTAAGATCTAGGGTCCATTATGCCAAGAGTTTTCTGCTGATGAAATAGTCAATCATTGGTATTCCCAAAAATCGAGGTGTGTGAATGTCAGGCCTTATGGAGAACGTAAAAAAAAAAAAAAGAAAGCCACAGAAAACGGCCAAGAAACGAATTTGGCGTAGTTAATAGTAATAGTAGTAGTAGCACTAGTGACACTGATACCACTGATTCAACACATAAACACTGTCTGTCCCTTCATAAGGAAATATGTGTTGGAAGTGTCGTCGCAAGACAGGTGATCAGGAAAGTTAATCGGCGGTGATCCAACTCGATTTGGAAGAGCATGTCACGGAATTTTTCGATCGTACGAAATGGCAGGTAATCCGCAGCACCAAAGTTTATTAGACTATTTGATTGGAGACTACAGTGACAGTTACATTAAATTCGGCCAAAAGTGGAGACCGCGCACGGCATTACCCGCACTGCCGTTTGGCTCACCACGAGCGGTGTTCGCAAGACCAATCCATTTGAGAAACTAGAGCCAAAATATCTCTGGAGGGTAGCGTCCAAGAAGAATTTTTTATCAGAGGGGGAGTTTGCTCAGTGGTAATAATGCGGGCACGAAAAGATCTTATTAGATCATGCCGTACATGACCTTCGTGTTCTGAATGATAAAGTGCGAGTCGACACGGCCGAGCTGCGCGCGGTGCTGGCGGACTATCAAGACGAAGAAGTGGGAATCACGATAGGGCCAGGCCACTGCAAACTAATACGTTGGTCCTTATTAAAAATGCAACTAAGGAGGGCCCCACCGTTAGCGAACGCATTGAACCCAAATGATATCACGTAGGCATGGTCATCTTGGGGCCTTCGTTTCAGCAAATGCGACAACGGAATTTGTTGGATCTCGGGACCAAAACCTGAACAGCCGATTTTTATAACTATCAGTGGAGAAGAAGGAAAGAAGGGTTGAGTTTGCGCATGACCAGGCCCAATCGATGCATCACAACCATACCAACGCCGTGAAACAAGAGACTCTCGAAGGAGGACATAAAGATTAAGGACTACAGCTATCGAACAGTACTACTTTTCAGTTTTGATATTCAAAGCAGTGTTTAGTGCGACGGGGGAGGGGGGGCGAGTGCAATTAACAAAATTTTAATCGTGTTTTATTTTATCACAATTATTCAGCTTTAGTTCATGGTCGGAGTGAGGTGTTTCGCAGTGTGATGTTGCTGCATGTTGTAGTTTTTTAGTGCCTTTTGTGGAAAGGAGGGTTGTCAAATATTACATTGCAGTTTTTACAAATATTAACCCTTTAAGAGCTGCGTTTTTTTTTATATCTCCAAAAAAGTAGGGGTAACCTGGACGGGGCTCGAACTAGCAACCTGAAGGAGCTCTTAAACGTGAGGCACACGCCTCTACCAACTCGGCCACGGCCGTCTCTAGAGTCGGCTTGTTAAGGGAACCTAGTATTGTTGTCATTCCTGCATTGTTGCCCATCTCGCGCATACTAAGGACTCTGTTTTTAATACTTCAACCTGTGCTTGTGTTTGGCCCGAGATTTTCTCGGGTTTAGCAGCGAAAGGGTTAAGCCTTGCTAATTAGTAGACAAAATGAAGAAAAAAGTAGAGAGGCACGAAATACAATAATGAGATATAATCAAACAACTCTTAATGAATGCATGGTAAACACTAGGATGATCAGTATGGTGATCACTATGATACTTCCATTTAAAGGTCTATATTACTTACCACTATGATAGTCAAAATGGGAATCACTACGATAATAGCATTTAGAGGACTACATCAATTAAGAAACGGTATGTCACGAATATACCGTGTCGCAGCCATACCATACGCATTTAAAGGTACATATCTTAAGGTGATTATACGCAACGATGTTGTTTTTAATTATTTTCACAGGGGGTGACGATAAAACTACGAACATACCGCACGGAACCGGAAAGCGAAAGTTGTATGACAGTTTGGCGTTAGTTTAAATGATGTAAACAGGTGAGGCTCCGACCTGGCTGCACACGCGGAGGGCTGGGGGGGGGGGGGGGGGAGGAGAGGCCCCCTCCTAAAAGTTGTTTTCTTGACCTTTCCTTGCTTGCCCCCTTAAGGGAGACAAGCGTGCTTTTAAATGGCAGCAGGTTGTCTTGTATGGTAATTTGTTTACTTTTTGCCTGCGCCTTGACACTAAAAAAGCTCTCGCTCTCTAGCTATGGCTAGCCGCCGACTAAATGAACTTCGAGTGCCCGAACTTCGTTCCCAGCTAGAAGAACGAGGTTTAGAAACCATGGGTCTAAAACACGAGTTAGTTAACCGTTTGAGTGCTGCTCTTGTAGAAGAAGCTGTATTTGCAGCTAGTGTTTGTGGCAACGGTGACTTTGTCTTCACAACATGGTGCGACTCCAGCAGTCTTGATGCAACGTCGGTTACGCAACTTACGACCAATGGTTATACGACCAAAGAAACTTTGTGGGCATTGAACAATGACGATATTTCGCAGTTTACCCTCACCAACATGGCTCAACGTTCGCTGCTGAACAAGGCGGTGGACAGACTATCAAATGTTGAGGCACGCCACATCGACATCTCCAATCTGCCGCCCATCTTGTCTTCTCCGCAACTCGTCACCACCGTAGGATCGACCCTGCACACAAATGCGACTGGGTCCTTAAGTGTAATTGCCGACGCCCTTCACCAAGTAGAACAGATGCTGTCTGCAAGCAAGCCACCTACTGCTACATATTCTGGTGAGTCTCTCCCAGTCATTTGTTTATTCCGGGTCTAAAGACCCGTCTAAGCTAAAGCCGACAGATCTAGACTTGCAGTCGTTTACTTATGGTGCGTTTTGTGTTTTGGACGAACTAGTGCAATCCTTAACTGATACTGATGCTGGTCAACTAAAACAGTATAGTGCATATCTTAAATTTGTGCTTGATAAAGCCACTCGTTTTAACGCAAATAGTGTTCTGGCCTTCGATGACCACTTCAGCTTGCATATTCACAGATGGAACATTCCGTTCAACGACGCTCACTCATGGTTGAATTGAGTGCGCAATATTTTGATGCATCTGCAACAAGGAGAATGCAGCCACAGTCCTCCGCAAATGGCGGAAAATCCACAGGTGCACCCATTTGTCGTCGCTTGAATTTCTCTGTGTGCCAAATGCCCTGTAGCTATCGTCATGTGTGTTTAACTTGCTATGCGCCCAATCACACAGCTCAAAGAAGTGACCGCAAAACTGATGCTAAAAGTAATGAGCGTCCAAAGCAGCAGCTTAGTTCTAGCCAATGACAACCCCAGCAGTTTCCCTTGCAAAGTTCTCCGCATGTTGTTCGCCCTATTGCTCCTGTTTGTTCCTCCACTGAGGGTGTCGTCCCCGCCTGCGTCCCCTCCCCTCTTCCTTGGGAGACCCCCATCCCCGAACTCCTCCGCATTTGCTCTTTAACTCTCCACTTATCTTCTTGGAAATCGGCCCTTCAGGATGACTGTGATGCGGAGTTCATTCTTTCAAGTATTGCTGCTGGGTTTAAACTTGTTGATAATGTTTACGTTCCCCCACCTGACTGCCAAAATTATTTAAGTGCGATCAATCCTTCGATTAAGCCGCGCTTGACGACCTGTTTCGCAATGAAATAGCTTGTAATCGTTTGACACGACAGGATCACAAGCCTTTTAAAATACAAGCCTTTTAGCCTTTCTAACCACTTTTAATGGTTGTGCCATTGTGATTGGACACGAGTATACACCCGTTGTTTTTGTGACTACAGATGCTTTCTTTTCGGGCTACGGTGGACATTCTCTGGGCGATTTTTTTGCCGGCTGCTGGAATCCCAACCCCCCCCGGTGGCAAGGCGAGACCCCCATGCACCCCTCTCTCCGTTGTAATATAAACTTTCTTGAGCTGTATGCAATTCTTGCCGCCGCTAGGCTTTGGGCCTCGCGCTGGTGGAACGCTCGTGTTCATGTGCTTACTGATAACATTTCTGTTTTGGCTATCGGTGAAGTTCAATTTCGAATTGCATGCTATTCATATTCCGGGTGAGCACAACGTTTTTGCAGATCAATTGTCTCGGCTCACCTTTGATTAATCCCCCCC